>PVIH01023160.1:0-25481 GCA_004025045.1 Sigmodon hispidus
GTAACAGCTCCTGTAGAGCTAGAAAAATTGGATGTGAGGTAGAATTACCCATCCTTTTATATCCCTGATCTTACTTTCAGAATTTTCTCAGAGCCTCAATTTTGCTTTCCCTATTCCTGCTCTGCTAAACAGCCCCAATTTCAGCTTCCCTATTCCTGCTCTGCTAAACAGCCCCAATTTCAGCTTCCCTATTCCTGCTGCGCATCCGCAGCAATGAGAGGTTACACTTGGTCAGCAAGCTCCCTCTCCTCTGTCTTTCCCTACAGACAGAGCTCTGCCCGCTATGACCGCGGATCCCAATTACCTGGGACTTACCGGTATACCCCCTGACGGTGGAGAGTTCTGAATCCCGTCATCCGTTGGAGCGATTCCCCGAAGCAATTCCCTGGTACGGACCACCAGTTGTCGCGCCCAACCTCGCCAGCAAGGAAGAACTCAACTCAGGATTCTTCTCTCCAGCCATTTATTCAGGACCTGTGCACAATCTTCTGACTTCAGACTTCCGACCCCGGGGGGAAGCCCGCTCGTGGCTAAATACCCTCTGGGCCTCCAACCCCAGTCAGCTACATGGACATTGCCCATAGGTCCTAGGACGCGGAAGCAAGTCACCATCCTCGCCTACAGCCAAAAAAGGAGTTGTTTACTCCCAAGAGCACTAGCCCTTGGGAGGGCTGAAGGCGGAAACCGGCGCCATCTTTAGGGCACGGTACAATGCTCCCTACAGATTGGGAACAGGGAAGGATGAGTGAGTGAGCAGGGAGATACATGGGGGAAAAAGACCTTTTTCAATTAAAAACAAATAAATAAAAAGTTAAAAATAATTACAAAAAAAAACAATGAATTTTTCTACAGATGGATAAGTTATTATACCAGCCATGGAAATAGAAATCACAATTTAATTTTACTCAAAAAATTTTCTTTGCCGATTCAATACAATGTTTGATAACTTCATTATTATGACTGGTGGTCTAAATGTTTCAGAAGAAACAAACTGCGTACATTACTTTTTAAGTTAGTCAAGGCTGTGCACTTATTTAGGCTGACTTTGCTTTAACTTTGTCCCTAACACTTACCATAGTTCCATTGTTGCACTGGGAACTCTGAATCTAAACTTTACCATAATGTAATTATTGAATTTAACTACACAGTTCTGAAGCACAATCTAGAATTCCACAAGCTATGATTGAAAGCTTGAACTCTACCCTTAATTGCCACAGAGTGTGGCAATGACATATTAAAGGCTTTTGAGATTTGATAGTCATCTGAGTGAAATATTGAACATAATTTCTGCCAACCATGACCTCATCTGGGAAATCTTCACACTGTCTCCTGCTCTTCCTGAGCTACAGATCCATGAAGGGAGAAGATGAGACTTCACTGCATCTCTTCCAGGACTTGACTCAAAATGCTCTGGCCAAAAAGCTGCAAACATCTGCCAGAGAATTTCTAATATCTTCATTGAATTGCAATAAATAAAACCATAATGGAGTAACAACCCTGAATTTTAAGCTATTAAAATTTCAATGATTTTTTTTTGTAAATTTTATCTTCTATATTAAACAGAACAATTTTTAAATGTAGTTCTCATTGTTATACTTTTTGTTTATCTGTTTGTTGGTTTGTTTTTTTTTTTCCTTTGAGACAGGGTTTCTCTGGGCAGCCTTGGAGCTTTTCTTAAAATTCACTCTGTAGACCAGGCTAGCCTTGAACTCAGACATTTGCCTGCCTCTACCTCCCTAGTGCTGGGATTAAAAGTATGTGCCACCATCACCTGGCCCATTGTTATAAACTGATGCTCCTTCTCTACTGAAAATAATTGGATAGTTTATAAGTTGATAAGAACTAACTCCAGTTAGAGCCTATATCCATAAAACAGCTTACTCCTGGGCTTAGGACTCAAGTGACCATAGAAAAAGTCAGAAAAGTTGCAACCCTCTGAACACACCTTTCCAGGACTCTCCAGTCCTTTAGTCCTTTGGGCTTATAGAAGAAGATACTATGAAATAAGATATTCAAAAACAAATGAAATTTGTTGCCCATAATCTTCAAATCTAAAATCAAAGTTCTGGCAAATACAAGATCCAGTAGGTGCTTATTTCTCAGACATGGTGTCTTCTTATTTCTGCCTCCTATGGTAGAGAGAGCAGAGCAGAAGCTCCCATAGGCCTCTTATATATATGAACAGTAGCCTCCTTCACATCCCAAAGGGTCCCACCACTGTAGAGATTAGAATTTTCATTTTCACATATGACTTTAGGGGAGAAAGCAACATTAATACCATAGCAATTGATGATCTTGGGTAGATTTCCTGGATCCCCATTATGGCACATTTATCCTGCAAATGTGGGACCCCAAAGCCCAACAATGACATTTAACTTATGAATATGATGTTTCAAACAAAGGTGTGAGTTAAAGAAGACTCGGCAAGATGACAAAAAAGGAAGGATGCTGATCAGTAGAAATGGTTCTAGGCTGCATGAACATCAGAGAATGAAGTTCTAATGTGATGTGGTGTTTGACTAAAGAAGTTATTTTTTTAGAAGTATAGATCTCTTGCAGTATTATGAGTGTAGCTAGGCCATCTAATAGTGAAGTCCAAGAGATGTAAATTTTAGCTACTGTTTGATGTGCAATGTCTTTCTGTTTGCTGTAAATCTCATTGGTTAAGAAAGACATCATTTGGCCTATGGCAAGGCATCTTAAAAGCAGGTAGAAAATCTGAGCATAGATAAAGAGGACAAAGGGTGGAGTCAGGAGAGATGTGAGCATGCTCCAGGGAAAGAAGACCAGAATGCTGCTCTGAAAAAAGGTACCAAGCCATGTATATCGATGAGATAAAAGTAATGAGATGAGTTAAGATAAAAGTGCTAAGCTAACAATAAGCCTGATCCATAGGCCAACCAGTGTGTAATTAATATAAGCCTTTGTGTGATTATTTAGAGCTAAGCATCAGCTGGGCTGCAAGTGAGTCTGAACCTCGGGACTAGGCTGGAAAGGCCATGAGATAAACGTCTTACTACAACTCTTCTGCAAAAAAGGCTACATTACAGTAAGACATAGTTTCATCAGCAAGATCTATCATAATTGAAACCACCAACATCATTCTCCATAGTACTTAAAACTGTGTAATAAAAGTACATGTGGGAAACCAGAAAGGTTTCTCTATAAAAGATGGTAAATATTTTAGGCACTGAAGAATAACTGGTCTCTATTTGATCCAGTGTGGCCATTGATAAGACATCAGATTCTCATGAAAAGTCTACAGCCCAATAACACTATTGATAAACACATGTAGTTGGCCAGATTTAGATCACAGACACTGGTTTGTAGGCCTGGGGTATAACGTGAGTGAGAAGCCTCACAAATCTCAGAGTTTCCTCAAAGAGAATTAGGATTCCACATTCACACTCCTGACTGAGAATGTCATGATGTCCCGCGCTACCGTCTCGCCAGCAAGAACGACGAGGCACACGTAGGATCCTTCTGCAGAAAAGCTTTAATGCGTCTTGAGAGGGAGAGCATAAGCTTACAAGGTAGAGACCCCAAACGGCTAAAACCTGTCCCTTATATAGGAAACTGACCCCTGCCTAGGACATGTCAGACTCAGATTGGCTGTAGCTCAATCGGGCGAGGTGATGCCACGGGAGAGGCAGAGCACAAGGAATGGAAATTCCCCTTGCACCTGCGCAGTCTACATTAGAGCACAGGATGTCGACGCCATCTTGGAATGGCGGCAGTGAGTGCGGCTTCTCACATCATGATGTGTGTCATCCCCAACAATCATTGTCTTTGGACTTTTAGCCCACTTCTTTCTCATGATAGACAAATTTTTTCAAGCTATTAATCTGAATTCATCAAGCAAAAGAGAGCTGTTGCAAGCTAATAGGTGCAGTTCCAATGAAAGTCAAACAGATTATGGTCTATCAGCTCTTCTGATTTTTCCAGCAATGACAAGTAATAAGAGGGAACTCTCCTCTGCATAAAGAGAGCTGGCTTACCAAGCTCCAGAGAAATTATTTTCTTCTTCAGTAGATAAAAGAGTTTAAAAACACCAATGTTATGTTTGCACTATGTTTATTCTATTAATTCTGACCTTGAAAATGGAAAAATCAACTACCATATAATCAGAGCATAATTGCCTGCTAAAGCTCATCCTTAAAACTAGAACACTGGAATCAGTTTTGAGCTGGAATTCACATAGTAATTATACTTAGCCTCTCGAAAAGGCTCAACCCAGGAAATCTATGTTCCTTAGTTGATTTGGAATAAATATATTGTACAATTCCAAGGCATCCGATGTATTCAGGCCAAAGAAGTTTTCCAGTGAAGGAAAGTGAAAATGTACATTAGATGCATCTGTCACAGCCAACATTTCCTAACAAGCATAAGACTACTAAGGTAGAATTTATAAGAGGACTTTTTGAAGTGTAGGCACCAAATTAATTCATCTAATTAAGTACTACAAGCCCTCCATATTTCCAGGTTCTGTGTCCACAAAGTAGTAAACTACTAAAGATACTTAGGTAAAAATGCACCTATTCTAAAATACAGGCTGGGTTTTCTTATCTATATTCCCTGAACAATATACAATTACTATTTATATGACATTTATGCTATATTGGATATTCTAGCATGCCTAGAAATAATAGAAAGTAAACAGAGAATGAGCATGGTTTATATGAAAGTCTAATGTCATTTGTTTGAGAGACTGGGGGCCAACAATTTTGGTGTCTTAGAAGCGGGGAGTCCTAGAACTATTCTCAGAAGTACAGGAGGATAGCAATTGTAATAATTCAGGTGTAAAGGTCCTAAGATGACTTTTGAGACAACATAGTTACCTAAGATTTGAATTGCACACTGTGGCCATGAGCAGAATGGCATAAAAGAGTCACACACACAGTACCTTCGTCCAGGAGCTCAGGTTAAAGTAAGAGCTCAAAATGTGTATGGCAGAAAGAGGAGGAAAAGCAAAGTGGTGCCGACAATTAGCAAGCAAAGCAGTACAACAGGAATATGGTAGCTGATAGGCAAGATCATTGGGTACAGAAGGGAGGAGTTGTCCAGTTGCAGCAGGCAAATGTTTGTGTGTGTGTGTGTGTGTGTGTGTGTGTGTGTGTGTGTGTGTGTGCACAACACCTGGGATCTTATTCAATTGAAAATTCTGATTCAAGAGTCTGTAATGCAGGCTAAGACACTGCACTTTCCACAAGTACCTGAGGGGCAGATACACTTGCTGTTGGTCACAGCTGAACATCTAACTATCAAGGTTGTGTGTCCTTAGTCATTATAATTGGGTAGTGATGGGTTCAGCACTGAAATCAGGCCCTACTGAGAATACTCTCCAACTTAGCCATGCCAGATGAGGCAAAGAAAGCTGAGAAGGGTGTTTTCAAGTTTGTGTTAGTGATTAAACTCTTTTTCCTGTGTACTTTATCTCTCTGTGTAGATTTTATTTAAAAATATTTATAGCTAGAGAGAGAGGCTTTTGTGTGGTTGGGTTTCATTATGAGAATATAGGGGAGGAAGAGAGCAAAGACAGAATCTTTATGTATTTTAATTGTGAAATGGCGTTCCTAAGTCAAGATCATTTCTATTATATTAATGATAATTTCACAGTAATCCCATAATGCATCCCTGCTGAATCTTGGACTTGATTAGAAAGTAGCAGAGGTAGACTCAGCAGATCAACAAATTTCTTATATTTTTAACAATTTTTAATACATTGAATTTTCTAGAAGGCCACAGCTAAAGGACCAGGTTATCAAACAAATAAACTTCTTAGTCTGGAAGAAAAGAAACAAAATGTATGAGTCTCGCATGGTTCCTTGAAAGAGGCCAGAAATATGATGTACTTAATCTCTGTATATCTAGGTGTATCTGTGAGTCAACAACACTGTGATCTCAGTTCGACTAGTAGGTCTGACAGCCTAGTCTACTTACAGCTTTTGTTTGGAGTTAAACTTCCCAGAAAATGGTCCTTAAAAGGTTTTGAAGAAGAAGAGTATTGTTTCTCTGAGTCCACTGTGTCCTACCTTCCCATGACTTTCAAGATGAAGGACAATTGAATCTTTCAGAAACTACCCAGGCAATCAAAACAGCAACATCCTAGGCTCGGGCAATGCTTCATGTTCACTGTAGTGGTTTCTGGCCAAACTTAACTGCATCTTAAGTGCATGACAAAATTTTTACCCTGGGTTCCAGAATTCTGCTCCCCACCCAGAATGCTTATGGAGGTCACTGCCACTGTTTTCACAAAGATATTCCCATAAACACCTCCTGAAAGATCCTCTGGAGTTTCATACTTAGATATCTGCTTAGAAGCCATGACTGAAATGTTTGTTGGGACCCAGCTGCTGGTCCCCCTCCAAATGGTCAGTCCTGAGAATTTGTAGCCATACATTTAAATAGCTTATTTAGCTGTGCATGTTCCACATTAATTGCTTCTGCATTCAATTGTATTTGTGCATAATAATTTTCTCCTTACAAAGAGAATGCAAATAAAATTTGATGAGCCATGATGGTCCTGGGCTGGACAACAACAAAGCCCTTTGCCTTTATGACGGTGAGCACACACATGTCAGAAATCAGGGGAACTAGCTGGGCTCCATGTTTCCAAAAGAAGTAATAACACTTGCCTAATTTATCATTTATTGTTTCCTTCTAGCTTCCTGTGTGGATGTTGTTGACAGGGTCTGATGGGCCTCCAAATTAGACGATGCATCTCTAGAAGTTTCTAATGATTCCTGATGAGAGAACAAGTTGCTCACTCCCTGCCACCAAACAAACAGTTGGAGATACCATCAGGGCATTTCACCAGCCTTCTGACTTTGCCTTTTACATATGCCATAAACAATCTTAGAAATATTGCCTACAAGAATGTGTTATGTTAGGATGAGTACATGACACAAGAGTTAGTCATTAGCAGGAAATGACTTTCTCTTCATGCCATGTTCTGGTTCAACAAAGTTTCACGGTTTTCCTTCTATTGGCCAGTACTTGGCTGGGAAGAATATTTATGTCCATCATATTTACCCATCTATTCATGCATACAGGTACACAAGGACTCTCTAAGAGAACATTTTAGCCTGAACATTGTCAGTGTAATAATCACAAGTGACACCCTAAAGAATGCAGATTGGTATCAGGGGAGAGTCTACATAATGGCTCTGGGCATTTGGCATGGATGCTTCTGTGGATAGTTTTTTTGAATACTGAATGATTGTGACTTAGGGAAAATGCTGAAATGTATTAACTGTAGGCTTTGGCCTGATAACCAGTATCACACTGCATTAGGGAATACTATGGCTTGCTTTAGCCATTCAGCCAGAGCTTCAAACACCTCCTTGCTGTTTTGCAAAGATCTATAAGATGGCTTCCACCAAGATGAAGAACACAGGACACCATGGTTTCCCATGTGACTATGTACAGGTGAAACTTCAAGGTCAGTGGCATCTGAGCAAGAATTTTGTAAGCATCACCCTGGAATAATTTAGTTCTTTATCAAAAATTACCAGAAATTTTAAAAATTGCTGTTTGACCCTCAAATGACATCTTCCCACCAACCCCCCAAAAACCACACTCCTTTTCCTGTATGCTTCACTGGAGGGAAGGATCCCACCATCCACTCAGCTGGCCATCCTTAACTCTTCCTTCTTTCTTATTGCCCCTAGCCCTAGTCCAAAAAATCCATTAGGTCTTGTCTAACTACCTAGCTAAACTAGTAAAGTAGCCTGAGCTCTGGTCTCATAGCATCTACTCCTGCTCCCCATCCAACCCATCCAGCTGAGTCCATCCTTTACATATGCTGTGGTTTACATAAGTGTGCCTTGTTCCAACTAAAATGGAGGTAACTGATTATGAAGTATGAGACTTCTAAAGGATGTTTAGGATATATATAAGTACCATAAAAATTGACCTCTAAACTTTAGTAAAACAAACCAAGCTAGTCCTTCAAGTTCCTACTTTACAAAAAAAAAACTGCCAAACATCCTTCAAAACACACACATACACACACACACACACACACACACACACACACACACACACACAAAAGTAATGCCCCAACATTTCAAAAAAAGCTTTAAATAACTGTCCAAACAAATAAATATCATCTCTGTCATTTCTAAACTTTAAAAGTTGCTTACACCTCCAATTTATTTAAATGATATTATATCCTTCTATAGTCTTTAATATAGTTAAAGAGTTAAAAACTATAAATATAGTTTTTCTTAGTTACTTTAAAAGATATATTAAATAAAAAGTTCTAAACTCACAAAATAAAAAACCATAAAATATTTTCTTTAATTTTATCAAATAAACTAAATATCATAACTCTAACTTTTACTTAATAATTATTCTGTTATATATAATTTTACTATATAAAAATTAAAACCTTCCTTTTTAATTAAACAAAAAAATGTGATGGGTCTGTTTTCTATATTTGGTTCTATAAATAAAGCATTGTTTTGGCCTGTGATGAGCACCAAAACAATAAACAAAAAATCAGAGATAGGTAGAAGAGGGCGGGAGGAGTTAAGGCAGTCTCCAGTCAGCAGCCAGAAGATCAGCATGTAAAAATACAAGTACAAGCCATGGGCCACAGCCATGTGGCCAAATAAGTTAAATTAAAATAAAAAAACTAATAATATGCCTAAGACATAAGCCAAACAACATAAAATTAATATAAACTTCTAAGTCATTTTTTAAAAGATAAAAACCACCATAAACAAATCAGACCTCTAGCTCAAACAAAACCAAACATCATTTGCAACAGGCCTCTAATCTTGAATAAGACCATTCAAAATAATAATCTTTTTTTCTGTATAAATTTCTCAGACTTGAGTATTTCACGATATAAATTAAGTCAACAAATTGCATTAGGTTTATCCTAAAACATTAATTAATCTATCATGTTAGTCCTCTGGTCTTCCACTGGCTCTCATCTCTACACCAAAGCCTTGTGTTCTTTTCAATGCTATTTGGGATGCATGGGGATAGTAGTCCAGCTCAGTTTTTCCTTTCCATTTCTTGCAGTTCTACACCATTGAGTAATATTTGCCGACCACACCAAGCACACTCATGTTCTACCTGACACATGCTGTATCATTCTCAGTATGGACTATTCATTCCCAGACCTTCCATGTCTACTCAAAGAAATAATTTGTAAGACTCTTAAGAATGCCTTCTACATGTAATTTTTTTATAGTCAGTGTTTTACATGCCAATTACCTAAAGTTCTACTTGATTCCCTTAATCAACATTTCTAGTTGATGCATATAGTCATTTCCCACTTGTTAGTTCCGCGTGAGAGCAAGTACACACTAACAAGGTCACACACCAGAGTTTATTTAAGAGAAGAGTCCCAGGCAGGTAAAGAAACAGAAGAGCGAGAAAGAAGTCAGGGGACAGAGAAGAAAAGGACCAGAGCACGTGCTCGCAGTCGCTTTTAAGGGAAGGGACGTCGTGCACAGGTATGCGTCATGGGTCCAGGGAGGTGCTTCTGTACTCAGTGCCTCAGGGTTTGCGTAGCCACACCCAGGTGTGTGCCTCCATGCAAGGTGCATCCCACCTGAGCCGAGGGGCTCAGCTAGGGAATGCCAACAATCCTTACACCACTAATATATAGGGGAGAAAAGAAGTAGGGAAAAGTATGTCACTGTGTACTTTAGAAAGGCAGCACAAAGGAAAAGCATAGAGTTTCCGTTCAGAGGGTAGAGACATTTTATTTCCTTTGTTTTATTTTATTTGATTGGTTGGTTTTTTGAGACAGGGTTTTTTGGTGTAGCACTGGCTATACTAGGTCTTTTTTTTTATAGAACAGATTGGCCTCAAACTTAGAGATCCACCTGTCTATACTTGCAAGTTCTAGGATGAAAGGTGTGTGCTACCACACCCATTTGGGATTTTCACAACATGCACATACATAAACACACACATGCATACACTCACATGTACACCCATCATTCCAAGAGTGGAGGCATAACTTAAAGCATCAGAACAATATGGGAAATAACTGGGAGACACAGGAGAGAAGCCTAGCCAAGTGGGCTATACAACATGATTCAATACACCATGTCTCCCTACAACCAAGTCTGAGAATGCCTCTGTTCCACACACCCAGATGTCTTTCTACTAACAACTTACTTTCATGTCTATTTTCACTGTATGACTATAGAATGTCTATGTTTATATTCATACATTTCAGAATCTAGAATACAACAGACATGAGCTGGAGAAAATCTGCTTTATTTCTTGGGCTACTTCAGTTCAGTCCATAACTTAGAACATCAGACCAATATCTTTAATTTCTCTGTCTCAGTTTTGTTATAGAAGAAATGGGAAATGACACACACGGGGTTGTCCTTCCATCTGCTCAGATGACAAATGAAAGTATCTGGCTGACAGCTTGAGTACAGGAAATGGGTAATAAATTGCAGAGACCCAGACACACACTCTCTTCTGATAGTAGGTTCATTTGTTTAATATTTTGTTAGCTTACTTATTAAGCATATCTACTCTCTGATTAAATGAACAAAAAGCTCTGGTATTTGGCTGAGCTGATGACATTCAGAAGCCCCCACACATCTTCCTCTTCACATATATAACTGTCATGGGCAATGCAGGCTACATTGTGTGTCGGAAGGCAAAAAGATTTGATTTTCATCCTCCTTAAGTGAGATAAAATGTGAAGAATGAACAAGATGAATGGGTCATTTTCCTGGTAGGTTTTGCTTATTAAGATCTCATTTTGAATGCATAGAAACTAATCTTTGTTATGTTGATGGTTTTTTCCCCTCACACACTAAACACATTACACTGGTGCCGTTGATATCTGAAAGTATTCATGGTCAATAGAGGCAACAGGTTACAAAAGAATAAAAGAATTTCTTTTCAGACCAAATGTCTTGGTATCACTAGATTAGTTTCTAGATGGTCAGCCCTGAATTGATTTTCCTGTAACCAATTGTTCTTTCTCTTTACATTAATAGTTTGTAGCAGTAAATACTGGCATTTTACCACAATTATATTATACACCTAACCATGAGCAATGTCTAATGATACAAGCACCTCTTAAAGCACAAAGGATTTAGAAAACAAAGGTTTGTGTCCCAATTCCTTAAACATTCTGGAGAAAATATGTTAAGAAAAAGAAATAAAGTGTGTTCTCTTATAATAGCATATATGGCAATTTTTCTCCTTCTTTGATGCACCTTAATTATCATTAAGTGTCCAAAACTCTATAAATTGGGAAGAGAACCTATTATCAGGGGTGAAATGAAAAAAAAAAAATAGGACACTTATATCAGAAATAAAGGAAATTTTTATTTGTTATTAAGGTTAGTATGCAAAGTAATGAGTTTCAAAACATTTTCATGTTTATCCTGCCCTTTATGTTCCCCTTCCCATGTCTCTGCTCCACCCAAGCCTTCTTACTGCCCCTCCCCCACTATTTATACCTAAGCAACATTTTCAAGACATTCTTTTTAATAGCCTTTTCCTCTAAAATTTGCTGTGGCCTCTTCCTTCATAGACTAATGCTACAGCTCTCTTGAACCTGGAGTCCTATATAATTGCATAAATTAAACATTGATAAAAGCAGCTTGTGTCTTCCCATCTGCTTGTATCAGGGACTACTCAGGGTCACATTTTTCTCAGCATCCAAGGACAACCTGTTCATCACCCCTGTATGGTTTGTTTTTATTTTCAGCTTGTCATAATCTTGAGTTATCTGGGAAAAGAGAAATTTAGGAAAAGAGAAATTGTTAGGAGCCTCAGAGATACCAAATGGGAATGTTGGCCCCACAAGGCTAACCCACCAGAGCCAAGGGTCTCTGATGGAGGGAAAGTCAAGATCTCAAGAAGTCTTGGTGCTGATTGTTCTTGCAGGCGCTGACCTCTTCCTACAGAGGATTTCTGTGTATGAAGGAAGCTCCCTCTATTTGTTATTTTGTTGAAATTTATGGATATATATATATAATGCATATTATATATATCCCCC
Source organism: Sigmodon hispidus (assembly GCA_004025045.1). NCBI lineage: Eukaryota > Metazoa > Chordata > Mammalia > Rodentia > Cricetidae > Sigmodon > Sigmodon hispidus. The sequence goes on from PVIH01023160.1 coordinate 11,999, forward strand.
CATCCTGGTGAGAAAACAGTCACACAGACAAAATCTTCCAGATCTTTATTTCCCCTCCCCAGAGCAGACTCACTGTCTGCCTTCCCTATGGTTACCTTTGCTAGGAAAACAATAATAACTCATTTAAAACATCTGTCTGGAATCCAAGGTCAGCCACAGACAAGATAAGTTACTTACTATGAAATCACCACCCCTTCTGATTATTATCAGAGCCAATCCAGAGCTATCCAGAACCAATTAACCCAAGAAAGCTTTCTAAGGCCTCCCTGCACCTGGATTCATTAACACAAGATCCTATCTTGAAAGTTTAGGAATGCAAACTAAACCTTCACCAAATCTCTACTAGGGAAACAATATTAGCAGGTCAAAGAGCTGCAAAGGATCCCTTTTATTGTTTACTCAGTCACCTAGCAACCCTGGCCCTAATGGCTTTGTCAGGGTACTGGCCTGGTTGGGGTATATAAGTAAGACCTACGCATTCATTGTTGTATGGCTGTGCCATCACTACTGTGTTGTGCTTTGAAGTTGCTGTACTAATAAAGAGATATTGAAAAAGAGTTGTTCTAAGTTTGATTCCTGAGAAGAGATTATAGTGGGAAACCCTTTTGCTGGTGAAGAAGTACATCATCCTGAAGCACTGGGAAAAAATTCTTTCTGGGGCTTGACCCCAGAAGGTTTTAGTTAAGGAATTACCCAGATCAGATTGGCCTATGGCCATGACTGTGAGAGATTATCATGACAGATGATTGATGTGGGGAATACCATCCCTAGGCAGGGGGTCTAGGCCATGTATGGAATGTAGCTGAAGATGAGCAAATGAGCAAACCAGTAATCAGTGTACCTTCATGGTTTCTGCCTCAATTTCTGCCCTAATTTCAATGATGTACTGTGACTTGGCAGTAGAAGCCAAGTAAGCTCTTTCTCCCCAAGTTTCTTTTGGACATTATATTTATCACAGCAACAGAAAAGCAAACTAGAAGAATCCTCACACTAAAATATATATCTGCTTTCCATTTCACTCTACCTTGAATTGCCTCTGAAGAACATATATGAGCCATAGGCAGGAAATTCTTCCATCTTCTGAACTTCCTTATCTTCTTTTTTTTTAACCTTGCTCTTCTCTGAACCACTAACTCCCATGAAACTTTACCAAGTGATGTGTGTTCCAATGACCTTTCCCACTGAGATGGGAACGGAGGAAGAGACCTCCTTGATCTACCCAGTATGCTTCCAAACAGTCTGTCCAATATCCCACTGAGAGGCCATTCTACAGAGCTGTCCATCCCTCTCAAACTTGGGATCTACTGATCTACTGCTAGTGACCACATTGCATGGAATTGCACAACCACCCCAGTAATTTATTGTTGTAGATCAGATGATCAAGCAGACAATAACTGGACTGGCTTTGGGTTACTGATTTACCTATGAATAGCAAGTATCACCTCTGAAGAAATTAAACAAATCTTTGGTTTGGGGATAAAAATGAAGTTGACATCCAGCAACCCCTAAAAGAAGGGACCTTGCAAGGCCGGGCCCATGCCTCCAGGATGAACTGAATCATCAGAGAAGGACTGAGGACTTTGAAACTCAGACCCATGTCCAGAGCAGAGTCAGAGATCAAGCAGACCCCTTGCTCAGAGAAGATAGGAGACAAAAAGCCCTCTAGCCACAACTGACCAGGAGCTGACTAATTGTGAACCACTGAAGTCATGGGCAGATGCCAGTGCAAAAATACATATGACAATATAAAGAAAAACAAGGCAGCACCAGAAGAAACTGATGGTTCTACAAATGACAAAGAAAAAAACAGCAAAAACAACTTTATGAAGATTATCGAAGCCATAAAAGACAATATAAAAAATTCCCTTAAAGAAATCGAAGAAAATACAAACAAAAAATGGGAAGAGATGAAGAAATCCTTGAAATAAAAACAAGAAAAAGAAAACCAAAAAATGAAAGAGACATTCCAGGAACTAAAAAATGAAATAGAAGCACTAAAAAACTGAGGCAAAGGTAGAAATATAAAATTCTGAAGAAAAGAGCTGGACTACAGATACAAGCATAACCAACAGAATCCAAGAGAAGGAAGAGAGAATCTCTGGAGTGGAAGACTCAAAAGAGGAAATACATATATCAGTCAAAGAAAACACTAAAAGCAAAAAAGCCATAACACAAAACATTCAGGAAATTTGGGACACCATGAAAAGACTTAACATGAGAATAATAGGAATAGAAGAAGGAGAAGAATACCAGTTCAAAAGCACAGATAATGTATTCAATAGAATCATAGAAGAAAACTTTCCCAAACAAAAGAAGGAAATGCCTACAAGCAGCTTACAGAACACCAAATAGATTTGACCCCCCAAAAAAGTCTGCTGAACACATAACACTGAAGCCACAAAACATACAGAGCAAAGAAAAAATTTTAAGAGCTTCAAAATAAAAGGACCAACTTACCTATAGAGACAGACCCATAGAATAAGTCATGACTATTCAATGAAAACAATAAAATTAAGAAGGTCTTGAGCCAAAGTTATACAGACACTAAAAGAGCATGGCTGCCAACCAAGACAACTATACCCAGCAAACTATAAACCATCATAGATGGAGTAAAAAAGATATTCCATGACAAAGTTAGACTTAAAAAATACCTATCTGCAAATCCAGCCCTTCAGAAAGCATTAAAGAGAAAATTCCAACCTAAGGATCCCAGATACACCCATGAATCCACAAACAATCATTAATCCCACAGAAGAAAAGCCCAAAGAAAGGAAATACATACAAGCTACCACAAAAAATAACAGGAAATAACAATCAGTGGTCACTAATATCCCTTAATATCAATGGACTCAATTCACCTATAAAAAGACACACACTAACACAATGGATACAAAAACAGAAGTCATCCTTCCGCTGCATACAAGAAATGCACCTTAACTTTAAAGACAGACACAGGCTCAGAGTAAAGGGTTGGAAAAAAAATTTCCAATCAAATGGCCGTGAGAAACAAGCTGGTGTTGTTTCTAATATCTAATAAAGTAGACTTCAAACTAAAATCAATTAAAAAGGAAAAGCTTGGACATTACTTATTCATTTCAGGAAAAACTGATCAAGATGAGATCTCAATCCTAATATTTATGCCCCTAATATAAGAGCACCTATCTATGTAAAACCCTACTAAAGCTCAAAACCACATCAATTCTCACACTCTAATAGTGGGAGACGTCAATACCTCACTTTCACCCTTGGATAGGTCAACCAGGCAGAGACCCAACAGAGAAATAAGAAGTTTAACAGAGGTTATGATGCAAATAGATTTAATAGATAATTATAGAAGCTTCCACCCAAATGAAAAGGGATATACATATTTCTCAGCACCACATGGAACTTTCTCTAAAATTGACCACATAATTGGTCATAATATCAATAGATAAAAAAAATGGAAATAATACCTTGTATCATATCAGACCACCAGGGCCTAAAGTTAGATTTCAACAACATTAAAAAACACAGAAAGCCTACCAACACATGGAAACTAAACATCACTCAACTGAACCACCTCTAGGTCAAGGAATAAATGAAGAAAGAAATCGAAGTCTTCCCAGAATATAACAAAAATGAATCCACAATGAACCTAAACGTGTGGGACACAATGAAAAAAGACTTACGAGGAAAATTCACAGCAGTAGATGACTATATGAAAAACCTAGAGAAATCCCACACTAGAGAACTAACAGCACAGCTGAAAGCCTTAGAACAATTAGAAGCAAACTCACCTGGAAGGAGCAGACGGCAAGAAATAATCAAACTTAGAGCTGAAATCAATTCAACTGAAACAAAAAGAACAATACAAAGATTCAATGAATTAAAGAGTTGCTACTTTGAGAAAGTCAACAAGATAGATAAACCCTTATCCAAAATAACCAAAAAGCAGAGAGAGAGATCCAAATCAACAAAATTAGAAACGAAAAGGGGGACAATCCAGAGAATTATCAGATCATGCTTTGAAAATCTATACTCCACAAAAATGAAAAACCTAGAAGAAATGGTCAGCTTTTTGGACAGGTACCATTTACCAAAATTAAATGAAGACCAGATTAATAGCCTAAATGGACCTATAACCCTAAAGGAAATTGAAGCTGTCATTAAAAGCCTCCCAAGTAAAAAAGGCCAGGTACAGATGGTTTCAGTGCAGAATTCTACCAGACAATCAAAGAAGAGCTATTACCAATACTCCTCAAACTATTTCACACAGTAGAAACCGAAGGAACATTGCCAAATTCCTTTTATGAGGCCACAATCACCCTAATACTCAAGCCACTCAAAGATGCAACAAAGAAGGAGAATTGCAGACTAATTTCCCTCGTGAATATTGATGCTAAAATTCTCAACAAAAATCTGGCAAACCGTATACAACAATCTATAAAAAATATCATCCACCATGATTAAGGAGGCTTAGTCCCAGAAATGCAGGGATGGTTCAACATATGAAAAACCATAAATGTCATCCATTGTATAAAGAAACTGAAAGAAAAAAACACATGATCATATCCTTAGATGCTGAAAAAGCCTTTGACAAAATCCAACACTCCTTTATGATAAAAGTCCTGGAGAGATCAGGAATACAGGGAAAATATCTCAATATAATAAAGGCAATTTACAAAAAGCCGACACCAACATCAAACTTAATGGAGAAAAACTCAAAACAGTCCCACGAAAATCAGGAACTAGAAAAGGATGTCCTCTCCCCTTATCTATTCAATATAGTTCTCGAAGTGTTAGGTAAAAAATAAGAAAACGAAAGGAGATTAAGGGGATACAAATTGGAAAAGAAGAAGTGAAACTGTCTCTATTTGCAGATGATATGATTGTATACATAAGTGACCCACAAAATTCTGCCAAGGAACTGCTACAGCTGATAAACACCTTCAGCAATGTAGCAGGATACAAGATTAACTGAAAGAAATCATTAGCCCTCCTATACACTAAAGATAGAAGAGCTGAAAAAGAAATAAGGGAAACATCACCCTTTATAATAGGTGTAAATAGTATTAAATACCTTGGAGTAACTACAACCAAAGAAGTAACAGATCTATTTGACAAAAACTTTAAATAACTGAAGAAAAAAAATGAAGAGAATATCAGAAAATAGAAAGATGCCCCACATTCCTGGATAAATTGGATCAACATAATAAAAGTGTCAATCCTACCAAAAGCAATCTACAGATTCAATGCATTTCTCATAAAAATCCCAATGCAAAGTTTTACAGACATTGCATGTGAGAAGCCATCTGGCCGCCCTCTGGCCCTTCTTGGGCATTGTGGCTGAGGTCCTGGTGGTGGTCACTATCACCATTTATGAGAAGCGATGGAAGCCAGACCAGACCCTGGACTAGGATGACCCTGGTACTGCTCCATTGAAGGGCAGCGGGCATCTCATGAACGACAAGGACAAGAATGTGCGCAGGGGAAAGCCACTTGAGTGGCGCAGCAGGCAGGAGTGGGAACCGCCTAACATCAGCCCAGCGTTTGCCTCCACACCCTGTTGCATCCTCTCAACCTGAGCCTACCCACCCCAACTTCCTGTCCCAACCTTGGTGAAGACAGAGCCTCGCCTTGCAGAAAGCCCACCTTGAAGAAGCAAACCACCCACAGCAGTCTTGTTTCTAATTTAAACCAGAAGAGATTTCTATGCAGAGAACCCATTGCTTAGGGGTTTCTGTTGCTTTTGATTTTTCCTTCCCTTTTTAAGCAGGTCACCCTGTCGAGTGGGGAGTGGAGCCTTGTCATTGGCCTTGAGGATAAGCTCTGACTTTTTGGTGGAAGGGAGCCATCACTTGCTCCCCTGTATAGAACTGCCCATCCCCACCATGGGTAATATGGCTGGGCTGGCTGGAACCCCACAAATTAAGATCTACCCTCCTAAAATAAAAAAAAGATAAAATTTGTGTTAAAAAAGGAAAGAAGAAAGAATGAAGGAAAGAGAAAAAGAAAAGAGAAAGAGCATGAAAATAGCAACCATCTTGTAATTGATTTTTTTTATAAACGTTTTATATACAAATTAATAACTATCTTAAGGGTACATTTTTTAATCCTCACATAAGTGAGAAAGTTATATTCCAGAGCCACATGCTTTAATTCCATAAGGTGAAATCTGTTCTCATTTTTCCTTAAGTGCATGTTTGAGAGTGTTCAAAATTATTATTCTAACAAAACTTGCCTGGGGAGTAAACGAGGTTACCCACCTCATACAACAAATGGCACTATCTATCTCATACAATACTATTGATAGATATTATGTTTTTAATTTAAAACAAAAATATTGCTTAGGCTATAGGGCTGCTCAGCATGAAGCAGTAAGATATGCCCTGGGATATGACTGTCCCTGATCACAGCCAGGGCAGCCAGCTAAATGGAACCCATAAACAGCTGCCCATGCTCTATCTGCAGCACGGGATAATTAATACAAAGTTCATAAACCTTCTACTTTCCATTTACTTTGCCAATGCTGCAGTTACATGCCACTGACTTCCTCAAATTGGATATTAATGACATACTCACTGAAATCTACAAAGTGTGATAGTGTGAGTAGCTTAAAAAATAACAGGAGAAAAGGCTGCCTTCTCCCCTAAATGGGTATAGCGAGGCTGGTGATTTAAGGAAGGAAGTCACTTTTCACTCTTGACTAGGAAGGCTGAAGCAAGGAAAGGAAGTGAGACTGGCTGTGCCTCAGCTCAAAACATCTCAGTTGCCTGCTGACAGCATTGAATTGAGCATTCAAGAAGAGCTCTTCCTACATAGTTGAACTAATAGGGCTCATTCATATTCTCTGGTAAAAAGCAAGCAGCATCCCTGTCAGCCCAGAAGAGTCCATGGATCTAATCCCTAGACTCTGCCACCTGCTTGGCAGGACTCACCTCCAGCTCACTAAGCACTTTGCACCTTCAGGCCTGCAAGTGTATAAGAGATTACTAACCGGAGGTGTCCTCGTAGGAATTGTCTCCTCACTGCTTGTTAATAATTTCCTCAATATTTTCTCACTTCTTCTTTACAGAATCAATTTGCTGGGCAAGTTAGAAAGGTTGGGATTTTGCATAGTAGCCTCACATGACATATTTTTCCATCAAAATCACTCAGCACATATTCAGCAGCATTCTTTACAGTTTTGTACTTCATCCTTATCCTCATGTAACCCTAATGAGGTGACTGTGTGGCTATAACCCACATTAGTAAGCTGAATTGCAGCATCTTCAATGACTCTGTTCAAATAGGGATATGTATATGAATGTTTTATACATAAATTATTAGTATCCAGATCTTTGCATTTTTTTTTTACTGTGACAAAAGCATTTAACATAGGAACTGCCCTCTCAACAGACTTCTAAGTACATAGTACTTTGTTGTTAGCTATGAATACTGTGTGGTACAGGATATATTCATCTTTCACAAGTTCACATTAATTGAATAGCTGAGTACCTCACTCCTTTCCAGTCCCTGGCAACCATCATTCTATTCTGTTTCTATGAGTTAAAATATTATATATTTCTTTCTAAAGATTTTTTCATTGTGTGTGTATATGTGTGTGTGCGTCTGTATGTGTGTGTATGAGTAAAGGCACCTGTGGATGTCAGAAGGAGTGATTGAAGCTAGAATTATAGATAGAATTATAGAATACCTGGATGTGGTGCTGAGAACAAAACTCAGTGAGAGTAATACCGAGCCATCTCAACAGCCCTAACATCGTAGATTCTTTGTATTAGTGGAAGCATGTAGTAGTTGCCCTCATACTTATAATGTATTTCACCTAATGTAATACTCTTCAGATGCATCCATGTTGATGCAAATGACAAGATTTGCATATTCTTAAGGGTTTGTAGTATCCCATTGCATGTACGTACCACATTTTCCTTCTCCATTCATGTACCAGTGGGCTCTTGAATTACCTCAGTTCTTGTCTATTATAAACATGCTCCAGTAACAGAAGTGCAGCTCCCTCTGTGAGATCCCGGTATTACCTCCCTTGCAATACTCAGAAGTGGGACAGCTAGAGCATATCATAGGTAAATTTTTGAAGAGTATATTTTTTTCTTATTAGCTATCCAATTTTACATCCACATCTTCTGTGTACAATGGTCCCTTTCCTGCTCAACACATTTCAATCCTAATAGCCATCCCAGTAGATATGAGATGACGCCTCATTGCGCCTCCCCTTTTCATTCCTGCAATACCTGATTTACATTCTCTTATATACATTGTCTGTTTGTGTATCTATTTGAGAGGAATATCTATTCAAGTTCTTTCCCAATTTTAAAGTTGGATTATTTGATATTTTAACACTGAGCTGTACGGAGTATGTTTCTTTTGTAGGTTAGATACTAACCCCTTACTACAAAGTAGTACAAAGACTTTGTTCATTCTGTAATTTTGTTTTACTCTTTTATGACTTACTTTGAATTGCTTTGGCAGTGGCTATGATGTCAAGGTACAAATATGGAAAGTAAAATCAGAAAAATCAGATAAGAGGGACTACTTGAAATTGAAAAGCTCTTTGCTGCAGAGTTTCGTTTAATTATCAAATTGTGTAAAAATAGGCCTTTTCTCTGTCTTCCTCTGCCTTTTTTTCATGGGCTAATTCCTATACTTTCCAATTTCCTCTTCAGCAACACACAAACAAATCTAAGACAGGATGAAGGATGAGAAGAAATGATAGATAAACATTCTTAGTAACACCAAAGAGAATTATTACACTTGACTGAGTCAAGATGACTTTTTCAAAATGCCTCATCCAAGAGAGCTCGGCAATATTTTATTCCAGACACAACAGATGAGGAAACAGAAGCTCAGTGCAGAAAGGAATTTGACGAGTTCGAGGAGGTGACAATGCTGGTGCTGTGCTTGACCAAGCACCTTCCATTTAATATCCAAACTCCTACAACAGAGAGCTAAATCTTGCTGCCCAGAAAGCATGTGCCTCAGCACATCAAAGGTGCTGGGGGTAATACATATGTAGTTACTAAAATCTGGACCCTGTCCTGGGCTCTGCAGACCATCGTCTCATTGCAGCTCCCGAAGACATCAGGCAGGCTTCATTCATCCCCATTGTTCAAAAGAAGAATCTTGGTCCATGGCAAATAAACTGGAACTCTCCGGGTTAAAGACTGGTTGGTGTGAAGTTAGTTTGGCCTCCAAACATGGCAAGCTTTAATTCTGGCTTCTTATCTCTCCTTGGCTTTCCACACTTCCCCTCACAGTACTGCCTAGATACTATGGCTTCCACTTCTCTAGGCAACCTCAGCACGCTGGAGCACATTGGTTAAGGACTTCTGTGAGGACATGAGGGGTGGGACAATACAGGTTGACAAGTTGTCAGAGAGCATCTTGGGGAAGGGAGGCAAGAAGGATGGAAACAGTGTGCTGTCTTTCTTCCATGGCTGTGACATTACAAACTTCTTTCCAAGACACCTAAAATAGGAAAAAGAATTTTTAAAGGGCGAGGCGGGGAGACAATTAAATAAAGAAAAAAGAGAAAGGGCAGAGAATCTGAGAGCAGAAGGGGTAGTAACGTCGATAAATGTTTTCAGTGATTATGGTAAAAAGTTTTTAAAGTTACCATTTTCCCAAAAGGGCAAATGTACAGAAGGGAGCTGTGTGCCACTAAGATGGACATTGACTGGAGCTAACATGGGCATTGTTTGCTTTGGCCAAGATCCAAATCAACTGATGGCTAATCACTCCAAGCTTTAGTTCCTGCGTTTCTGCAGCAGGATGGTCCTAATTCCTGGTGCAATGTTCTGATGATAATTAAATGAGATAAGACCACACATACACACACACTTACTCCAGTGACTGATTCATAGCATAGCAAATGCACAGTAAATGTTAGCTACTCTTATGTCTGTTTTCTTAAATAAAGCTTAATGAAAAATTAAACAAGGAACACCCAAACCGAAGAAAAAAAGGACAAAGCAAATTAGCTCTAGGTACTAATCAGGTTGCTGTAAAGGAATTTGAATCGGCAATCAAAGCCACATGGGAGGAAATGCATTTTAACCTCCTATTTTCAGAGAGCAACAAATACTGGAAAGGAGAACTAGAGGATGTTTCTCTTAATTCTGAAGGAAGTTCCTCAGGGACCACAGTACTCTGAGCTCTAGTGAGAAGATGAAGGGGGGACAGGAGGATGACACCCTCTCTTACACAAAGCCATAGATATAAGAGTGAATAAAATAATAGACAATTTTTAACAGAAGTGCAAATTCCCTGGATTGGTAGTCAACAATACTTAAGATAGTGAAAAGTACTTAATGGCTGATCACTTCCTTCATGCCAGACAGGAGTTATGCATTGAGTATGTGCCATAGGTATGATATCAATTACCAAAGGCCTACTGCCACTCTGCAGCTACAAATAAGAAAATGCATGACATACAGAAGATACAGTGCTACCCTAAGTCACAGAGCTGGCAATTACAGGGTAAAGAAGCAGTCTTCAAAACCCAGGCTTCAAAGCCTAGCTCCTTAATTGTCATGTAGGATAAGCTAAACAAATTATGACAACTGGGAGAGTTTTGTGTTCTGAAAGAGCAGAATTCTAAAGATCTTGATTCTTATAATCATTATACAATATCCTAGTATCCTACTGTGGAAAGAACTAGGACCCATTTTAAGATCCAGCATAAATGAGTGATTGGCTTCTCTCCTTGAACCAGAACCAGAATTTTTCAATCAGCCACCCCTGGATTTCAGAGACAGCAGCTAACTTCCCCAGTGTGTTCTCTGATGTCCTGCCATCCATACCCAATCACAGAATTAGACCCAGAAACAAAACTATAAAGCCCTTGCCACAGACCTTGTTAGTAACTTTCAGGCCATGAAAAGGCAAAAGGTTGAGAAAGTAATTTTCTCCAAGAAAATACTTTAATGAAAAATAGCAGCAATTATGTCTAAAGGCAAGAGAGACAGACAGATACAGAGAAACACCTATCAAGGTCTGCCTACACAGTGGCATGGAGTTGAAAGTCCCCAAGAGGTTGATTAAGGCTTAAAGTGCAGCTGCTCCAGCAAGGGGCCAAACACATCTTGTTTTCACAGATCTACCATTTCTGAGAGCTAGTTTTCATCAACTCAAACGCTATCTCAAATCCTTATCCCTCCATGGTGTGATTAATTACTTGGGCCCAATTGAATGTATTGAAAGCAATAAGACTGAAACAGGAGATTCAGAAACACTGAAAGAAAGAGCCTGTGTCCTTATTAACAATACTTTGTTGCTTGCCTTACCCGTAACTCTTTCATCCATGGCTGATTCCTACAATCCAGAGGAGCCCTTATCCAGAACCAGTCAAAGAACCCCAAAACAAAAGGGTCCATTAATTGGCTTACTGAACTAACCAGATGCTTTTTTATTAATTTCAAATTAAGCCCTGAGGATACAATGGTGTGGAACTCACAAGGGAGGTAGTCTTATTGGACTTTACACTGGGAAGTAAACCTAGGACACCAATCGGGAGCAACAGTGCGTCAAAGATCCAGCAAGAGGGGCAGACGTGAGGATGGTGTGTGGTACCTGGGGGGACAAGAAGAGGAGCTCAATGGTTGGCTGTGCATTTAGGCTGCTCCTCACAACTTTGCAACAACCCTATGCACATGATCTAAGTTGACTGGTGTCTGTCCATCCAGCCAAAATGGCCTTGAGTCAAATTGTATTAACAATATTAGTATTGATTAAGACTGATCAACATTAATTTTGTATCTAGCATCATACTAAAATGCTCATGTTGAGGTCTCTTTATTTCCTGGATTATTCCCTCAATGTTAGTACTACTGTGAACCACATTTTTCTGTCAAGGAAACTGAGACTCTGAACTCCCAGTTGAAGAGTAGAGTAGTGTAGCAATGGGCTTCCCAGAGTATGTACTCTCAACTGATTGTTATATTAGACTTTTTCTCCTTGACTCTGTCTCATAGATCTGCAAACTATGGACTATTACTCACTCAGATTAAAGTCAACCAACTGGTTCTCATTTATAAGGTCATCGAAATAAAGTTGAGGAAACTGTAAGCATCAATGAGATCAGATTTGGTTTTAAACTATGCCTGCACAGATTTCTTATGCTTCATACAACCCTTACATTCTTCAACTATAAAATGTCAATGCATGAATGCAAAAGTGACAGTCCTCAAGGATTCAAACAGGTTCAAGGCCAAGGTGATGAAGACAGACTAGCTCAAAGCAGGTCAACTAGCAAATTTCAGCCAATTAGTAGTACCCCTCTTCTTATCAAAATGGTGAAGGAAAACAAGGAGTGTTAAGTGCCAACTACAGAAAAAGGACACAGTATGTTGTGAATGCAGAGTGCCTACCTATCCTCCACCATTTAACTACTACAAATTCTAGCAGTCAGGTTGTTAACTTAGATGAGATCACTTTTCAGTAGCTTTTACGTGGGGCCCCTGTTCCCAAGCCAAGTTACATTTTGTTTTGTTTTTTTAAAATATGTGTAGTTCACAGATGCTGAAAGCATTGTCTGTGAAAAGCTAAAATCACCAGTTTGCTTTTGCTTGGAATTGTCGTACGTTGACAGGTGTTGCTGTAGGTTACAAAAGAATGAAGTACAGTGGAAAAAACAGGGAGCGAGAAAATGAACAAGAATGAGTACATATGTGACTCTAACCTGGCTTCATTAACATCCCCTGCTGCAGACAGTTGCATGTAAGCCTCAGCTGAACAGCAATGGATTTTTACCACACCTCACCTGTGGAATGTGTTTGTGTTCAGCCACCTGCTATCAGGAAAGAGATATCTGTGGGCTTTTGTGGGTCATCTCCAAAATCCAGCCTTCCCCAGACAAAAGTAGAGCTTGAGATCCTCCTCCAAATGAAATACTCTTGCCAAGTAAATTAAGAAAACAAAATTGAGGACCCCATCTCCTCATGTACCCTGTAGAATCCAATGTCATTGAGGGAAAAGTGTAGTTTCTAACTGGATCTTTTTCATGCTCACAATTTATTTTTTTTCTTCTTTATTTTGTATTTATCAAAAAAAATCACAGTAAAAAGAATTTAAAATGTGGAAGAGTTAACAATAACTATACAGAGGATAAGAATGATAAGCATGGCTTATCAAGGCTGGAAATACAAATAAGATTGCTACACATATATTTTCTTTGTGTTCATCTTTCCCTCTGAATTTTTTTTTCCCTGTATATCCTTATTCAAGGTCTGTTCCCCCTCCCAACACATCTGGTCATTTTTCTTCTCTGCGACTCCCCATCCCCTCCCTGGACAGGGAGCAGACAGTCCTATGGTCCCACTGACCCAATAATGCTTAGATCAGTCTCCACTTCTGGCCAAATCCAGTTCTTTCCCCCCCCCCTCAAGAGTGAGTCAGGTGTTCCTATAGTTGGACTGGGGTTTGAAGGGTCAGTCCAGGGTGTTTCTGATCCCAAGCTGTTCCGTGGTTGTGGTTTGCCGCTTGGGCATGT
>PVIH01023161.1:0-25477 GCA_004025045.1 Sigmodon hispidus
GATGGGTGACAGAACCTGGCTTGTTTGGGCACAAGCAGTAACCCTAAATCTGGTAACAAGTCCCAACTTCAGTACCTGATAAGTGTGAGATCTAAATTAAGCTGCTTAAAATCCTGATCCTGACTTTAATCATACATAAGAAAATACTCTGAACTCTATCTAACACAACCATGCATAAAAATGAAAAAAAACTGGCCCACCACCATTGTGGTGTAAATATCAAATAATATATACAGTTCACTCCAGACAAACATCAAAACATGGTTTTGATGTTATCATTTTTTAAAACAAATTTAATCCAGTTGTAGTTTATTACACAGACAAGACATTTGGATAAAATGATGAAACATAAAAAGGAACATGTTCTCTCAAGGTATGTGTGTAATGAAAGACAGGTACACTTATACAATTTGACTACTACAAATATGATTAAACTAAAATGCTACTCCGATACAAGTTACCAATAATAGAGTAATCACATATTGAGGTACACATTCAAGAAGACAGGCATTATCCTCACAGAAATAACAACCAAGCAGGGAAGACATAAAAATAAAATAGAAGCATGCATGGCACCAGAGTAAATTGTGGTAAAATACACAGAAGTCAGAGGAAAGTAGAAACATCCATTAGGAACCAAAAAATTTTTTTCATTTTCCTTTATTTTTTGTGATGGCTAATCTTCATTGTCAACATGACAGGATTAAGAATCATCCCTCAGGAGCTCCATGAAGCACACCTGGATGTGTCTGTGAGGACTTTTCCAAGAGAAAGACCTATTCTGAATATGAAAGACACCATTCCACACCCTAGGGATCCAGAGGAATTAAAGAGAGAAAAGGAGAAAGCCTATTAAAAAGTGCATATTCTTTTTTCACTTTTTTGGCCTGCCAGAAGGCAATCTGCCCAGCTTACTATAAAAAGTAAATAATATCATTATTATTCTTTCTTTTACTTTTTAACACTAAAAGCAGTCTAAATATTAAAATTTTTTAACTTTAAAAAAAAAGTTAAGATTGGTAAACCTGAGCTGGAGAAGAGGTGGTGTGATGGTAAGAGGACCAGCTGCTCTTTGAGAGAGGATCCAGGTTTGATTCCCAGAACCTACATGGCAGCTCATAACTAACTGGCTATATAACTCCAGTCCCAGGGGATTCAAGTCCCTCTTTGGGCCTCTATGGGCATCAGACACCAAGCACACAATGTGGTGGATGACACACCCGCAAGCAAAACACCCATACACCATTTAAAAATAAAAAAAAAAGTTTTTTAAAAAAATGGTAACTAGGCACTAGTACTTTTTCTTTTTTTATTTATTTATTTATTTATTTATTTATTTATTTGCCTTGGTGTTTGCCTGGAACTGAAACTACAGACAGTTGTTAGCTGCCATGTGGGTGCTGGGAATCGAACCCGGGTCCTCTGGAAGAGCAGAGGGTGCTCTTAACCGCTGAGCCATCTCTCCAGCCCCTTTAAAAAAATGGTAACTAGGCACTAGTACTTTTTCTTATTTCTTCCCTTCAGACATCAATTGACACCCATATTCAACTTAAGAGTGCCTTACAACACTTGTCGGGGTACAGTAATAAAGATGTAAATATTCCTCACCACACAAGAATACAGATACTGTTCTAATATATTTACTCCTCTAAATATATCCATGTCAAACTTTAAATACTTTAACTCAAAACTGCCCTGGAACAAGATTGGTAGCATATGTCTCTACTCTTTGGGAAGCTGAGATGGGTAGATTACTTAAGTACAAGAGTTTGAGATGAGCCTTAACAACAATACTTAGAAGCAAGTTTGTGTCATTTAAAGAGGAGAGTGGTACTTATACCTCACCTGCCAAGATCCTAGCTTGCCACCACAATACATCTTAGAGCATAGGACATTCCATGGCTGGCTGGGACCTGTGGTTCACTGCTGTGGCCCAGTATTATTAAACACACACACACACACACACACACACACACACACACACACACAGCTAGGCCTGGAGATGATCCAAATTCAAAGCAGTTTCTATTGAATATTTGTCAATTTTGTAAGAAATATCAATTAAGAGGGTTTTTCCTAATATTACAAACTTGCTTTTTAGCACAAATTAAAATCCTTTTGCCTCCCCCACCTTTTAAGGTTTAAAAGACTTGCAAAATGCTTTAATCCTCCTCACTCAGTAAAACCTTTCTTCAAAGGCCCAAAACTCAATTCTTGGAATTTGTTGGCCTGGAGCAGTGACCCCCCCCCCTTCCTTTTCCATTTCCTAAATGCCAATTCTTTTTAGATTAGTCAAAAGAATAAGACAGTGATTTGAATGCTTGCCAATGGGGAAAAGAGACAAGCACAACCTTCTTTAGACTAAAAATCAAGAGTACTTCCTGTCTGATGTGTTTGCTCTTCGCTGGAACACATCCTGATCAATAGTAAAGTTCGTTCTGTCCAAACAATGCAGTTAGAATGGTGGTCTCTTACTCTGTGATCCTGAATTTATTCCTAACACTGGAAAATCAAAACATTATAAAGTGAATTTATCTGAGTTGGCTATGTCTGTTCCATCCTTCATAGTCCACAGTGAAATTTAGGTATATGTTTATGAAAGATTATTCAGTTCTTTTTTAATGTGGAGACAACAAAATTTAAGCAACTACTTAGAATTGCTCCTCCCCCACAATTAAAGCATATTTTTTTTGTGAAAACAGACAATTCTTATCACTAAAAGTAATGAGAATAAAAATCAAAGGCCCAGTATTGGTGTATAATACCAGAATTGATGGACATAAGCAATAAATTAGGCAAGGTTTCAGAACTGAAATGCCATTGCCTAGTGTAAGAAAAAAATTAAGACACAGTCTGTTATTTTCCCAAAACTACATTTTCTGTCCTTTCCTTATTCAAGTAAAAATGGCAACAAATAAACTATGAACAGTGACATAAAAAAGGTAACGGTAAATAAGCACTTTTCTAGATACACATCACCTCTACTCAAAGATATTTTTTCACTTTAAGCCAACAATTTATGGAAAAAAGAACAGTGGGTTGGGCTTAATGTCTTTAAAAAGACCACAAGTTGTTAAACCATCTAAAACAGGTGTAGTTTTGGGAAAAACTTTGGCAGCTGCAGATGTTTGTGATAATATAACATATAGTACAGCAAACACATAACATCCAATGACAAGAGAAAACATACCAGATACAAACAAATAACAGGAATGTTATTACAGAGAAAACATTAAATTCTACTTATTTTCTAAAAGTAAATCACTTAATCAGTTTTGACACTCTATTTGTAGTCTCAAAGCTAATAAGCAGCAAAGTATGATGATAGGGCTAGGGAAAATATGAATATACACATATCAAAGTATACCTACAATCCACCATTGTTAAAAATACCAAGCTACTCCTACTCTTTTCTGCCTATTCCTCCAGGTAATTTCTTAATAGTTCCTTACACAATGTTCTTGCCTAAATCTTCCTACAAAATCCTACACAATAGCCTACACCAGATATCATTCTAACATCTATTGTATTTTACCAAGTCCCTTATCAGAACACTTACTAACTGCTAAATTGAGTGCATTTTACAAGTATTGATTGCTTCATTTAAGTGGTGTCTCTATTATCCTATTTTATAGATGAGGAAGGAAAGGCATAGAGGTGTTAAAAGGCTTATTTAAAAAACAAAGAGAGGGCTGGAGAGATTGCTGGGCAATTTAGAGCACTTGCAGAAAACAACTTCTGTTTCTAGTACCCATGTGGCAGCTCACTACAATCTGTAACACCAGTAGCAAGAAATCCAATAACGTCTCCTGACTTCCAAAGGCACCAGAGACACACATGGCACACAAATATATATACAAGCAAGCATTTATGTACATAAAATAAAAAGAAATCTTTTTTTATAAAAGGGAACAAGGGCTAGTGGAGGTTCAACAATAAGAGCAAATGCAATTTTTAAGGTTTTAGTAAAGGATATAGCTTTTTTGTTAAGATTTATTTTATTTTTAAAATATGAGTGGGGGAAGGGAGACACAGGCAGAGGCCTGAGGCATCACATACCCTGAAGCTGCAGTTACGTGATGTTGTAAAACACCTAATGTAGGTGTTGGGAACCAAACACAGGTCCAACAGTAATACAAGCTCTTAACTGAGCTAGCTATCCCTCTCCAGCCCAGGATATAGTATTTTATTCTTAATCAAATCATGTACAAATTCACTTCCAGGTTATAATGCTACAGGATTATAATCAAGTTATAACGGGGCAAATAGAGCAACAATCAGAAGTTGATAAAAACAAGTAAGAAAGAAAAGTACTCTTGTAACTGCTTAGAAATAAAACCAAAAGAGCAGCTAGGAATCTTAAAGTAACCCACAACACTAAAGGAAAAACTGACAGCAGCAGCAACAAAAAAAAAATAAATTCATGCCTCCAAACAAAACTTGTACATAAAAAAGGGAAGAACATATTGAGCCCACTTATATAGCAATTGGCTAAGTCTTGACTTAACACAAAAGCATTACAGAGAAAGAGTAATAGAGAGGCTGAGGAGGGACAGGTATATCTATCTTACATAAATGTCTGAAGTAATAGGGAAGAACAAAAACAAAATACCAGTTATTGACAATATGACATGCGGTAATAAATCTGAAGAGAAAGAAATGAAGGATTAGTAAGTGATACTGTTACCAGTAAAGCCAGGGTTTCCTTTTGTGGGTTCTCACCCTCCTAGATAAAAAAAAAAAGAGTATCAAAACAGTAAAGTTTTACATTTTATAAAAATCATAGTACAAGCCCAAAAAATTAGGGTAAGGGAAGTAAATAAGACACGAGTCCTGAGAATCTAAGTACATGAATATTGACTTCTTGGCTGGCCATCTTTTTCTCTCAAGTTTTAATGTATCATACCATTGATTTCTGGCTGCCATGGTGTCTGATAAAGGAATCTGCTATTTTTTTAATTGTATATGTGATAAGTTGCTATTTTATTGTTGTTCCTTTAAAAATTCTCTTATTTGACAGTTTTACTGTAATACATATTAATGTGCAGCTCTCTGAATTTAATCTACCTAGTTTATTGAGCACTCTGAATATGAATTAACATCTTATTTTTATTATGCTGGAAATTTTCAGCCAGTATTGAACTACATAAATGTTCTTTCCTGTTACAATCCCTTTTAAAAAAATTAACAATTACATTTACTTGTGTTTGTTTCTGAATACAACTCTCAAAATTCATTTGTTAAATGGATGTCTCCAATCAAATTCCTCCCTTCAAAGCTCAGAGAATCCTGCACAAGAAAGACAAAAGAGTATGGGGCGTGAAGACACGGACAGAGAACACCAAAAAAAGACCCTATAAATCAACATGACCAAAGCTCACATGAACTCAGAGACTGAAGAAGCATGTACAGGGTCTGCAAGTCTGTATTAGGTCCTCTGGATATACATTATAGCTTTCAGTTTATCATTTTTTATGGGACTCCCAAGTGTGTGAATGAGTGGGTCTCTGATTTGTATGCCTTCTCTTGGGTTCTTTTCCTTCTGTTGGGTTTCCTTGTCCAATTACGATGTGAGGTTTGTATTTTATGTTTTATTGTTACCTCCTAGAAAATTTTTTTAAAACATTTATTACGTATACAGTGTTCTGCCTTCATATATGCCTACACACCAGAAGAGAGCACCTGATCTCATTACAGATGATTGTGAGCCACAAAGTGGTTGCTGGGAATTGAACTCAGGAACTCTGAAGAGCAGCCAGTGCTCTTAACCTGAGTCATCTCTCCAGACCTGAAGCTTGTTCTTTTTTAATGAGAGTGGATCCAGATGAAAAGGGGAAGTGAGGAGGAAATGGGAGGAAAGTGAGAGGGAAAACTATAATGAGAGGGAAAACTGTACTCAGAATATATTTAAAAAAAAAAAAAATCTACTTTCAGGAAAAGGGAAAAAATAAAATGTTTAAAATAAAAATGAATCCCCGGGGGCTGGAGAGATGGCTCAGTGGTTAAGAGCACGGTCTGCTCTTCCAGAGGACCCAGGTTCGATTCCCAGCACCCATATGGCAGCTAACAACTGTCTGTAGTTCCAGTTCCAGGCAAACACCAAGGCAAATAAATAAATAAATAAATAAGTTTAAAAAAATAAAAATAAAAATGAATCCCCAATGTAATAGTAGCAAACGTTGGAGGCTTTAGGAGGTGATAAAGACATGAGAGCTGAACTTCATGAATAGGAAATAGGATTAAGATTTTCAGCCAAGACATCCCAGCACTTAGGAGACAACAGCAAGGGGAACCCTGAATTCAAGATCTACAGAGCAAGTTCCAGGACACCCGGGGCTACACAGAGAAATCCTGACTCCAAAATAATAAAATAATAACAATAAGGTTTTTCTGACAGATAAAAAAAAATTTAACAAGCAGAAATGAAATCTTTTAAATTAAGATTTTCCTATTTTTTTTTTAAATAGTTATGTTGCACAGGCTAGCCTTGGATTCGAATATTCTTCCAGAGTGCTTGAGAATATAACCATGAGCCACTACATTCAGGTTATCAATCTGATACTTGTGTTCATTAACAAGGTATAATAAACAGCTTTCAGTTAAAATTTTCACTTTGCAAAGTCAAGGAAAAATTTCCAGTTCAATAAAAGCTAAATGAACTTCAATCCTCCCAAGTTCTAACCAAAAATTTTCTGGAAATATAACAAGAAGTATGCATAGAAAGTATCTGAAATATGGAAAGAAAGCAACAAATTTTCTTCAGATCTCAGGACCTCCTGTATTTCCAGGACAGAATATCGCTGCAGAAGGTACTAATCTAGTACCATCAACCATAAGAAGAGTAAAAAGAACTGCAAGAAAAGCCAAAGTTTCCAGCAAAAGGCAGCATAACAAAAAACTGGCTCTTGTCCCTCTACTCAAAATCTGAGTGGGGCTAAATATACAGTTAACTTATGAACAACCCACCAAAATCAGAAGCAGAGAGTACTTTGAATCTCTTACCAGGCAGTATGGGCAAGACTTATACCACCCTCCTCAGCAGAAGCAGGCTTGCTCATAGTAGCCCCTACCACAGTAGTGTTGGCAGGGTAAATTAAGTCACTGACAAATCTTCAAGGTCATCGGATAAGGGTGCTCCAATTTCTTTTTCAAGATACGTGGGCTAGTTAAGAAGCTGATCTAAGCATGGCAGAAGCATAGGGATGTATCCTATGCCCATGACTACGTTAGTGGCAAGGCAGAAAAGATAATCCAAACCATCTGCAGTAAAAGAAACTGATGCCTATTTACCCATTTAGAGAATTCTGAGGCAGGTGACCACTACCATCATCTAACACAATGATTCTCAGCCTTCCTAATGCTGCAAGATCCTCTTGTGGTGACACCCCCAACCAATAGCAATTATTTTCATTGCTATTTCAGCAATTATTTTCATTGCTATTTCATAACTAATTTTGTAACTGTTATGAGTAATAATGTAAGTTATTTGATATGCAGGATATCTGATATGCAACCCCTGTGAAAGGTTCATTCAATTCCCCCCAAAGGGATCTCATTACACAAGTTGAAAATCATTGATCTAGCAGATAGGAGACTTAAAGCTAAACCAGTCATTTTATTACTTATCACCGTTCCACCCTTGTAACACAGTCCTGGGTGGGCAGGACCCAGCGAGGAGCTGATGCTGTATTCCAATTCATTATAAACAAAACCAAACATAGTCACCATAGTGGATATGGTACCAAACAGGGAGCTGAACTTCCACATCCATCTAGCACTGAAACAGAGTAGTAGGTCTACAAGAAGTTTAACTTGTTCCCTTGTGCTAGTGGCACTCACTGTGAGCTGAACTCTAACTTTACATGAAGAGAATAGATACAGGTTTCTGCTGCAGCATGAGAGCAGTCTGAGTTAGCCCCCTACTTCTTTCTTGCTAGAAAGTAACTCATCAGAGCATTATCTTATCCATCTCACTCAGGAGATAAGACGCTGGTAAAACTGGTCCCCAACTTTTGTCAACTTCCACCCTACCTACTTACTATACCAAGGAATAACCCACTTTACTGTGGAAACTGTCGGTAGGACTAATTGCAACTATGAAATACAGCTGTGTACGCAAGCAACCCCCTGTACTCCCTTAGCTCTTGCCCTACATCAAGGATTTTTACTACTATTAAAAGAAAAATAAGACCCAGACTTCTTCAAATATGATACCCAAAATGTTCAAGATACAATCGAAAAATTACCTCCTACCAAAAACCAAAAAGGTATAACATATATAGACAAACAACAAACAATGCTGTTTATTATCATAGTTTAAAATACAATCATAGTATCTGATGTCCTCTTCTGGCATGCAGGTATACATGCAGAACACTCATACATCAAATATAAATAAATAAAATAAAATACTGGAGTACCTTGGCAGATCCAAACCAAGGAATGTGGCAGAGACCACACCAGGCAACAGATTTCACAAAAGATTTTTTGAAGGATGGGTGAAAAGCAGTCTTGGAACAGAGACATGAAAGACAGAGAGACAGAGCCACAGACAGCATGATAGAGAGAGAGAATGAGAGCAGTCTGTGATGGAGGAAACCTGAGCTTGGCTCCCAGCACACACATGGCAGCTCACAACCATCTGTAAGTCTAGTTCCAGAGGACCTCTGAGGGCACTGCATATACACAGTCCACAGAAATACACATAGACATCCATACACATAAAATAAAAATAATTTTTTTAAAAAAACATGCTGTGTATTAGGAAGCAAAGCAGGAAAATCTTGGAGTTTGAGGCCAGCCTAATCTACACTGTGAGTTCCAGGTGAGCCAGAGCTACATAGTGAGAACTTGTCTCAAAAAAAAAAGGAAAGAAAAGTTGAAAGAGTTCCTACATGATGTAACGTCCTAGGAATTAATTATACTAATAATTATATCTAACTTACAACCTTCCAGTTCTATCTTTTTAGATAAATTATAATGAAAATATAATCATACATACAAATCTACATTTAAACAAAACCAAGCAGTAAAAATTTTCAATGGATCCAAAAGTACCTAAGAATAAATGCCAAGTAAATCTTGTGTAATACTCAATTGCCTATCATCAATATCCATTTAAATGTGACATTTCTTATCCATGTATAAATCTCAGAAATCATTTGGTTTAAAAAAAAAAAAAAGCTCATGAGGACACCTGAACATCAAAGACAGAATTGTGGCTAAAATTAGCATGGTAGCAGTGGAGAAGGATAAGCAGATTTGAGATCTGAAATGTAGAAATGACACACTCTGGTGATTGTTAGGACTTAATATGTTAAAAAAGAGGTGTTGCAAATATTCCAAGGTTTCTATGATGAAACACAAAATCCAACGGCACAAAGAAAATCTATTATCAATTCCATTTTACAGATAGAAAAACTAGCTTCCAAAAAATGTTTGCCTAAGCATCACAGACTTGACAAATGGCAGATTTCTCCGCTAAAATCTATATATTACTATTCATCAATTAGTACTTAACACTTAGTATTCTCCCCCATTATCAGTAATATTACTATAAAATCAACTACTAGTTATTTATATCACTTCCCTGATTCAAAAGTTCATTAAACTATCTCAAATAGCTGTAATGCAGTTTAAACTATCCATAATAAATGTCTGAAAAGTCAAAACTGCACCATCATTTAAGAGTTCATGGCACTGTACATATCTATTATTTTATTTACTCTATTATATTCTCTTTTATCTTCTCACAAACTGTAGGGAACAGAGGTCGGAAATAACTGGTTTCTCCAAAACTGACACAGACCCTCCCAACCGTACAAATGGTTCACAAATCATAAAAAAAAGTTTTTCTAGTTATCATATCTGAAACCCAAAAAAATCTAAAATACTTATTTTAACACTTTTGTAGGAGGACAAGCCAATAAGGCCAAGGAAATTGGCTCAAACCAGTTGCCAAGGCATGCACATAATGTACTTCCTTATGGACCTGAGGGCCTAGCATCAGCTGCTATCCAATGCTCCTGATTGCTCAGAATCTGCCTAGAAACAGGCACTAACCAAAGTTCCTGACCTTTGGTAATCTGCCTGGCAACAGGTGCTGTCAGATCTCCTGATCATGCCTAGCCAATGAAGGACAGCTATGCAATATCACCAGATTTTGACACAGCCTAGTTGCTGGGAGGGGGGCATATAAGGCTCTCTCCATTATTGAATAAAGGAATTAGCCCTTTTCAAATGACTCCCAAGGTATGTGTCCTGTGTTGTTGACTCCATACTTTCTTACCCCCTCCCCCATGGGAACTGTTAGAACTCAGCAACACAGTGTATCTTGAAAACATATTATCCCTAAATATAAAAGCAATCTGAACAAACTCAAGCAACTAAGGCCCAAAGTTCTTCGTGATAAATTATGTCTGTCATGTACTACTTAATAGTCTAACACAGAAAAAATACTATCACAATATCAAAATACAAAGTCACATAAACTCAGCTACCTATCTGATCTGTATTCTATTCATTTTCCAAGCAACTTATCCCCAAATTTTATACAGCAAAAGGGAAAGGAGGCAGGGGCCAGTGGTCTTTGACAGAAAAATCAGTTTTAGATATTAATAAGAACATTATACACAATTACTTAAGGGCTAAATGATATCACTAATGTTGCAAACTTGCCAGAAAATAACAAAGGTAAACAACAAGATACACATGAAACAAGACTTGGCTAAAAATTGAAAACTGTTGAGGTAGGTGATAAATTACTGTCACTTAGCTGATTGGTTGACCTCTATTTTTAATACTGGAAATTTCCCCTAGAAACTTAGTTTTCTACATACAGGATCTAATAATGCAATATAATAAATGAAGCCTAAAAATAGCTCTTTGAAACACTGTCTTTTATTGTTCTAAGTTAAAATGAACTGGATGATCTATATAATACCCTTAACCCTAACAAAAGCCCAACCTTCTTACTGAGAATAAATTTGGTAACTCTTATCTTCTATTAATACTAACACATGGAAAACAACAAATACTACCAGATTAAAAACCCAAGAGCACATTAAAAGAATGACAAGTTTTACCAATATAGACAAATAATAGAATAAAAAAAGGGAAGGGAGTTAAAGCTGAAAACAGACTTGTGGGGGGGGGGACAACTGGCAAACAGCCTAAAAAGCAGGTTTAGAAACCTAAATAGAGGAGATTGACCCCCATCCTTCAGAGTTACAATTCCTAAATTAGGTCACTAACAGCCTGCCCAAGAGTAAAAACAGCAGTGTTACATCCTCAAACAGGAGAACAGGAGCTTGTGAAAGAGAAATAGGACATGGTTTACTATGAAGGCAGAAATGGGAAAAACAAGAAGGGGAGACCTTGGGAAAGTGAGAGACAGGAAGGGAGGAGAGATAATAACACTAAGGATGTCTGAAAATGCACATATATGTATACACACATATATACATATACAAAGAGAGTTTAATAGAAATTCTATCACTTGAGGTGATTGATAATCTGCCCCCCTTAAAAATCATGGACTAGCTAGTACCAGGCATTTCTTTAGAGCTCTTGTTCAGGGGAATCCAAGAGACCCCCAAAACAGTTTAGGCCATTGCCCTTGGTTGTCTCCCTGAATTTGCAGGTAAGACCTTATTGCTAAAGACATTAAACATTTCAGATAAAGGACTGGGTGAAATCAAGCTGGAACTGACTTGGAAGCCTCCTTTCTGAGGATTAACTCTACTGAAAAGTACTATGCAAGTTACCAAGGGAAGGAGGGAAAAAAAAACTAAGAATTGTACACAGCTGTAACATCTATAATCCACAACATTGATCAATGTGGCAAGATCTCTAAAGGTACAAGAGTGGCACTTGTATTTTGGACACAATAAACAGCAGTCTAACAGCCCTTGGGAAGCTGCAGCAAAAAGATCCTGAGTTCAATGAGGTCAGTCTGTGCTACATAGCAAAGTATGCTCAAAAGAAAAGACAAGAGGGGCTGAGGATACAGTTGACAATTAAAAGCACTTGTTGCTCTTTCAGAGAATCCCTGGTGACTAACAACCATCTTTAACTCTAGTTCCAGAGGAACCAATGTCCTTTTTTGGCTTTTCAAGGCCCCTCTTTTGGCTTTTCAAGGCATTGTACATGAATGGTATGCAGACACATACTATTTTTAAAATAAAAACAAGTCTAGCAGGGTGGTGGTGGTAGTACACGCTTTTAATCCCAGCACTCTGGAGGCAAAGGCAGGTGGATTCTGTGTGAGTTTGAGACAAACCTGGTCTACAGAGAGAGTTCTAGGACAGCCAAAGGTGTTACAGAGAAAACCTTGTCTTGAAAAACAAAACAAAACAAAAAAAACCAAAGAAATGAACCTGGAAAAACTGACTCAGTGGTTAAGAGAGCTATTACCCATATCAGGCAATTCACAACTACCAAACTTCTAGCTCCAGGGAATCTGACACCCTCTTGTGGTCTTCCGGGACACCACACTCATATGCACAAACCTATACACAGACACATAACACACATAATTAAAATAAAAATAAGGGACTCTAGATACTGCTCACTCAATCAATTAAGAGTACTTGTTGCTCTTGCAGAGGACCCAAATTCAGTTTCCAGGGCCCATCTGGGAGCGCTCATTAGTATTTGTTAACTCCAGTTCCAGGAGACGCAATGTCTCTTCTGATCTCCACAAGCATACACATGGTACTCATGTATACACTCATACACATAAAATAAAAACATAAACCTAGAAAACTAAATAATTTTAAATTTTTTCCAAAGTGAGTGAGAAGTGCTGGAGAGTTGGGTCAGAGAGTTGGCATTCACATGGTAGCTCATAATCATCTCTAATTCCAGTACTAGAGAATATAATGCCTTCTTCTGACTCTGAAGACACCAAGAACACACATGGTGCACATACATATATGCAGGCAAAATACTCATACTTAAATCTTAAAAAAAAAAAAAAACGGTTTACATGAGAAAGGAGCTCTATAAAGTAAAAACTTCAAAATCCATCTCATCAGTTGCATTCTGCACTCCAAAATAGTGATTACTTAACTACATTGTGATTACCCTTCCAAAATTGTCAAAGATCTTTTAAGCTGGCAGACAAATTTAAGAACCCATAAAAAAGTATGTAAGACCAAAAAAGACCATGAAATACATAACACATAACAAAGAAAAATCATGAAATACATAACACATAGATCATTTAAAGAACTGAGAAAGTTAAAAATCTAATTTTCAGATTATTTTTTCTAAACAAAATTAAAAGGCAATTTGTTACTATCTATATTGAGAAGTAGTATCACCAAGAAAAAATTCCTATCCTTTGAAGAGCCTTAGAGTCTATTAAACTGACCTTTATCACAAATGTTCAGAGTAGTGAACATTGTGCTTCTACCACTGACATTCATGGGCCAGTAATCCCAATCTACTTAAGGAGTTTCAAGTTTAACAAAGTGATACTCACATTACCTTCATATTTCCTACACTGACCACTTGAACTTGGTGTGCATTCAAATATTACTGTCATAATTTACAAACCAATATAGAAAGCATATGCAATTATATGTCAAGTTTCAGTATGAACACATGACTATCAATTATGCTTTCATTAAGTAAACTTCATTAATTAAATAGTCTACAAATAATTACATGTAGGTCCCTAAATAGCCCAACCATCATTTCAATTATTGGACAATGTGGTAGGTAGTTTTTGTTTTGTAATATAAATTAGACCTCTGGATACCACATTTCAAAAATATTAATAATGTACAGTGTTATCAGTCACTAGCATCAGTTTCAAAGATCTCAAAGCATCACTGAGTTTCAAAGCATAAATGAACAAAAACCCCTTTCAAATATGCAGAACATTAGTAATACATATAAACAAAACGAGTGTTACATGAGCTAAGTCAAAAGAAGACTGCAGCCTGCCAACCAATAAACCATAAGTATGCTACTGATGTAACAAAAATTTACCTCTGAAGCAGTTTTTAACAAGCTAAATTATGTAAAGTAAGAGTCAAATGTTGCTTTGTCTTGAAAAAAACAGCAATTTATAATTACTAGTTTCGAGCCAAGTACTCTTATGGCTCACTCTTCTAATCCCTATACAAAGGAGGCTGAAGCAGGAAGATTACCTAAAGGCCACCTGAGGCTAGAGTAAAACCCTGTCTCAAGCAAGCAAAACAAGTGTCTACATATGTATTGCTGCAACTCTATTCTGTGACAGACATGTGAACATGTTCCGTAATCTCTTACTATAATTTTGTTGTAGGGAACATACCAAAATTTTAGCAAATATGTAGTATTTGCATTAAACTTTGTTCAAGCAATTGTGATTATAATTGCTTAGAAGATAATTTTTCAAACTAGAAAACATCTTTAAAAAAAATCTAATTTTCAAGCACAAGGCATATTTATTTATTGTGGGGGCATAGGGATGAGTCAGTTCTCTCTCCCTCTTCCAGTTTGAAGGGATCAAACTCAAACTCATGTCTTCAGGCTTGCCAACAAGTGCCTTTACCTGATGAGTCAGTCATCTCACCAGCCCTCATGATAATATATCTACTTTTATATATACTAACATAACTACTTTTTCCAACCAAAACACTATAGTTCTTTAGCACTGAAAATGAATATCTCCTTTAAGTCCTTATACATTTGTTTTCACACATCACCAATAATCCAAATATTATAACACAAAGACACCTCTAAAACTGACCTAGTTATTCTCTCATATATGCAAAAACCAAGTTTAGAAAAATATATGTGCTTCATTGGGTGTTAAGCTATTTTCATTACTCACCTCCCAAAGTAAAAATATTTTCTTAATATCACTTTAAGAATACAATCTTAATTTTTCAAATGATGAACAATTTACAATTCCTATTCCATAAAATCTTTTAAAGAGAGCTATCAAAAAAAAAAAATCGAACCAGAATACTTAAAACAAATTTAACAATATGATTGTTTAAAATAAACTATAGGGCCTGGGATATGGCTCAGCCAGTAATCACTACTAAGCCTGACTAACTGGGTTCAGTCTTGGTGGCAGAGGGGAAGGCATGAACAGGGACTCCTCTGACACTGGTGCTTGCTAGTGTGCCTGCTCTAGCCTTCATGCTTACATGCAGGTGTAGTCTCTCTCCCTCCTTCCCTGTCTTTCTTAATACACATACACTGACACAGTAAATGTAACAACAAAAAAGCTATATATTTCATTTTAAATATCTGTCTTATTATTAATTGTGTGTGCCTATGTGTAGATATGTACATGTATGGTACAGATGCCCAGAGAGGCCCTAAAAAGATCAGAGCCCCTGAAGTTGGAGTTCTAATAATATTTATTGTAAGCTGTTCAATGTTGGTGCTGGTGCTGGAAACAAAACTCTGGTCCTCTGCAAGAGCACTACTGGCTCATAACTGCGGGGCCATTTCTCCAGCTCCATAACTATATATTTTTGTAATATATTACCTCACACAGAGATAGATAAGATACCCTAGACTGCAGAACCACCTTCACCAGGCCTCTAGCATATTATTTCCCTAATGATATATACTCTGCTTTTCTTCTCTCTATATACACATAACTCAAACCTTACCTAATTAAAAAGTATACCCCAAAAAGTTTTCAAATCTGTAAAAAAGTCACCATAGTTAATTTCTGTCAAAATGTTTCACTTAATTATTTCTCAGTAACTCCACTATAATTAGGAAAACAAAAATAATGAATTACTAAAGCTGGAAAGATAGATGGCTCAGTAGTTAAAAGCACTGACTGCTCTTCTAGAGGATCCAGATTCAATTCCAAGGACCCACGTGGCAATTCACAACATCTTATTCTAAGGGATCAAAAGCTTTCTTTTGGCCTCAGAAATACATGTCTGGTCACAGACATACATGCAGGCAAAACACTCACAGGCATAAGTAATAATAATAATAGGCAAAACACCCACAGACATATATAAGTAATAACAATGAATAATAGAGTTATCAAAAAATAAAGAAAATTAAAGAAAAAACTTAAAGATCATGCTATATTACAAGAATTCTAAAGCAAGCTCTAATTTCTTACAGCCTTATTAATACAAAAATACTGTATTCATTTTTTAAAATACAAACACAGACAATCCTGCAAAGAAAATTTCTTTCAATGACTCTTACACAATGGAATCTTACAAAAGAATGCAGAGTCCAGGAGAAATCACCAGAAATACCGAAGACTCACACAGGAAAAAGTAATAAATAAATTTGGAAACAAAAGAACATTTATGTAATCATTTTAGTTTTCAAAATTTTTTAGACCTCTGTTTATAAATGTGAACTTAAAACTTTAAGGATACAATAAAAACATAAGTGAAAAAATGTTCTGAAAACAATAGTAATGATTACATTTCCACAAGAAAGGTAAAATACCTTCTGGCACAGACTAAACTTTTCTGGAAATAATACAACAAAATTAATAGCTAAAAAGGAAATTCTGGGAATTATTCAATTAAACTGCCTGAACACACCCTACCCACACCGTAGAGAAAAGCCAAAGCTTTTTTTAAACAGTTACACATGGGAAATAATTCTGAAACCAACATTCCACTTCCCAAACCTCACATCCAAAAATACTGATTTTCAGGACACTTAGAGGATGGAAAAAACTAAATAATTCAATACTTCTTTTCAAGAATTCTAGTTCACTCATTCTACTTAGACTCCAATTCAAACAGAAAATTACATTTTGTCACGTATAAATTTATATTACACATTTTACTGATATGTTCAGGCTAATAAGGACACAACCAAGATTCATGTGAGCATTCCAAGTACATAATATAAAATGTTTAGCATTAAAGCTGTTGGGTCTGAACTAAGTAACTAGAACCCTAAGGAGCACTGGGCCATAACCAATGATTTTTTTATAGTATTCAGTTTATCAAACTACCATACACTTATGAAGTCATAATTCTTCCCAAAATAAAATGAAGCATCACAGATTGTTCATGTTTAAGATGGTACTGTATTCAAATATTACAAAAAAATAAATGCACATTTAGAACATTTTGAAAATGCTCAGGAGGGCGAAGGCTGACCAGTAGGGGTTGGGAGGGTGAAGAGAGGAGGAACAAGGGGATACATGGATTAAAAAAGACTTTATTCTATAAATAAAAAAGGAAAAGAAAAAGAAAAAAGGAAATGCTCAATTTTTAAAATGTTAACTGTAGATTTCACTATTACAATATAATATCCAACCTTAAACAACACCCACTATGATCCTGATTACAAGTATTCTAAGATATGAAATTATGAACTAGCACTTTTCACACACCGACAGAAAGCAGATTACACTTATTTCTTCATCACCATAATCAAAAGCAGTAAATTTAGTCAAACTTTTCCAAATGAATTCTTCCTGCTAGCAACTTTACTAACCCAATATAAATTAACAATGTTCGCTCCAAAAAACAAACAAAAAAAAAATGGCCCTTCAATTTGAACACTATATTTAACTTTGGAATGGCAACTTCATAGTAATCTAGTCTGTGTACATAAAATACTTCAAATACGTTGGGGGAAACCTTAAAAACCCAACAACTATAGACGTTCATATCATTCGAAAACTAGTCAATGTACATTTTTTTCCAGCAACAATTTTAATGAAGTGAATTAATACCCACATTGTCAAAGTTTAATTCAAATGCTTACTATTCAAAGAAACTGGACTTACTGAAAAGGATTGTCTGTTGTCTGCAATCAGAACTTCCTATATTTAGATTCTTTTAAATGAAAACAATATGATCTTGGACAAAAACCAAAATACAGGTTTAAAAAAAAGGATTAAAGTAACCAACTTTTAAATTTTTCTTAAACTTCTCAATTGCAACAATAGAGCTAAGTGTCAAATGCAAACAGATTTCAGCCAAAGAAAAAAATGTCTAATGAATGCAATGCCTATCATATATATTCACTCCAAGTTTCAGGGTCCCAATTAACAAGAAAGCTTTCAAATACCATTCCAATCACACTTCGGTCAGGAAATAAAAACTAAAGCAGACACGAGACTCCAGCCTTTGTTCAATAGCTTAGGATGGTTAACTAAATGTGCTACAGGTTGATAAGCATTTACCAGGCTTATGCATGCGGTTTCCAAGCTAGAAAAGGTTACAAAAATATACATGCAAATAATCTATAATAATTTTTATTAACCATCGAGCTCCACACTCCAAGGAGAGGCCTATTCTTTGATACTATTTATTTCCATGTTTACCTCTCCTCCCTCCCCCCCCCAAGTTCCCCCTCCTTTCACTTTCTCCTCCCACCCTGTCCCGCCATCTTGGGCCGATAGAAGCAGCCATTACTTAAGTAAATGACAGTACCAACAACTTTCCACACAAATGAATAGAGACTACACCCCCGAATCCTCCCCAACCGCACCTGACAGACTCACAGTAAACGAAGCTCCAGAAAACGCACTCACTTATAACTAACTGTGGTACATCTACGGCAGAAAGACCCAAAAAGTAAACAAGTCACCTAAGTTCAGGTAAAGCACATACCAATTGAGATACGCGTCAACAACCCAATGCAAACTCTTCACTGACCTAAACTATGTACAACTTCCCTCTTGAAGGAGCAGAGACAAGAAGCCATCCCAAAATGCTTGATTAAAAACAGACATCACGAACAGTGTGACTAAAGAGAGAACCTAAAAACCAGGGGAGGAAACAAACTGAGAATTTAAGGAAATCTGCACCGGTTTATGATCTCATCCTCCAGAAGCATCTCCAAGATCATCCCAAGGCTCCCAAGAGCGGTAAACTCGGAAGCAATTTGATCTCCGCATATGAGCTCGGCCCAAAATGCGCGGCTGCCTCTGTTCCAAAGAGAAGTGATCTCCACCAGGGGTGCAGGGTCAGGAAATAGTTTTCCAGAAGACCCTCGGCTGTCGTTCGAGGCCACAATGAGTGATGACCCCGCCGCCGGGCCTGGGGCGAGCGCGCCTCTGGCCCGAGAGACCGTGTCCGCGTTCCGGCCCGCAGCTGCCTTACCTTGCCCAGTAGGGCCTTCATCCTAGCGCCATCTTCATGAAACCTCACGAACCCGAAGAGGCGGCTGCGGAGAGAGACACACGCGGCTCGTTAGTGCTCCTGCAACGCCGCCGACCGGTCCCTGCCAGAGCCCGAGGCCCCGGCGTCGGCGCGGCGCCGAGAGCGCCAAGCCGAGGTGCCCGCCCCACCGCCACCAGCACGCTCCGGCCTCGGCCGAGAGCGGCGCCTGCCTGTCCCGAGGCGCCCCGGTCGGTGCCCGCGCCTTGTACCTGTCCAGTCCGCCGAGCGCCTCTCTCTCCTCGGCTGTCAGGCTGGGGGACGCCTCTTCGCTCTCGCCGCTCGCTTTTCCCGCCGCCATTTTCTTTTCCTCATCACCGAAAGCTGCGGCGGCAGCGGCGGCGGTAGCGAGCGACACTCCGCAGGATTTCATGGAAACGCAGCGAATTCACAACTCCAACGCCGACACCCCCCCTCCCCGGGTCGGGGCCCGCAACGACGCCCCCAATCTCCGCACGGGACCGGCACACCAACTTTGTCTCTGCCTCCTCCTCCAACACCGCGAAAGGCGGCAGCGAAAAATCCCAACGCGTTAGACGTGAAGGCACCCGCAGCACGGGCTATGGATCCACTGGGTCGGTTACCGGCGACTGCTCGGCTGTAGGGTCACATCGCGGGTGCGGGAAGGGGGCAGCCACAGGCAGGGACGGCGGGAATGGCCGGAGCGCGCGGGGATCGGGAGCTCTGTGGGGATTCGGAGGAGACACAAACTTCCCCGGCACCAGCACAAAGTTGTTGTAATTGTGTCACACAGCGAACCGCACGCCGCCGCCGTGACCCCCCCTCCCTGCCCGGCTACTGCAGCCAATCGGTGCAGGCCACTCGCTTCACGTGACCTTTGTTGACTCGCGTCAGCCGTGGCTCTACTCAACTTGCTAGCTGCTTTAGCCCGCCCACCGAGGCCGCCACAGACCCGGGAGCGGGATGCAAGCCAATTCTAGCCGGTGGTTGGCTGATGGGCGCGTCAGTCCTGAGGAGGGTTGTCACCGAGTGGGGACAACCGGTTAGGTTGTGCTACTTAAATACACTGGCACAGAGAATGGAGGGTCCGGGCCGCATCGATTCGGGAGCCTTGGCTGGCCCGGGAGGGGGAGGGGAGAGCTCGGGCAGGGCGAGGTCCGGCACCGCCCGCGGCGCGCACGAGCGATGAGGCCATGGACAGTCTCTGGCTAACCGGAAGCCTTGGAGTAGGCAGAGACTGTGGCTTTCGGTGGTCCCTCGCACGATCGCGCACTCTGGAAATCTCAATCCCGACAGGGCCAAGGACCGGCCGAGTCGCAGAGAGGCAACACTTGGTCCCACACCTCTGCCCTCGGAAGAAGGCGCATATTTTGGCCCTGCTGGAAATAATAGCCTCCAGGGGAGTGCGCCAGAGGAGCAGCTGGCCCCAGAGCCTGCAGCCCGGGCGCCGCCCTAAACTAGGCCGCAGTGGCAGTCCGAAGCCCCACACCCTCGCACAAGGTGAAGGGGAAAATATCCCTGACCCCCGCCCACACACCCCAGGCCTGAAAGAATGGAGAGTCGCCTGCAGTGGTCTGGCGCGCTGGCCGCGACACCCCATCGCCAAAGGTCTGTCTGTTGGCAGCACTTTCGGGCCAATTAAGTACTGCTTATATTTACTCTGCGCCCTTGCAGTAAAACATTATACTGAAGAAGAAGAAGAAGAAAAAGTGAAATTTGTTGAAGGGGATCTCTAGAATATTGGATTCTGCTGCTGTCATCTAGGTGGGACCTCCGCGGAAAAGTAGGAGCTGTATGTGAACTGGCCTTAGAGGAACGGGAGCCTAAAAAAGCATTTTCCTGCTTCCACTATATACGGAAACCCTTAGTAGCAATATAAAAGTCTGATGTTCAAGAGAAAAACTTAATTTTTCCGTTAACTGTTTTGGAAAGGCAGTTTTAATATGTATCTCATATAGCAGGGCACATCTCCAGTCTTAGGGGATGGGGAAATATCAATCATTAAAGAATAACTAAAGAAAAGGACCCCTTTATAAATGAAGGTTTATGTTTTAAATAGTAACTTTACACCTGTAATCAATAGGATATAAACTTAGATTTCAGAATATGTAGGTGCTGAATCAGTAAATCCTAGCTGTATTCAATGAGAAACTATGAAAACTCGAACTGATTTTTGCTAATAGGGCTTTAAATTGCTGCCTGGAGACTAGTAACTGAATGAACAAACTCTAGTTGTATATGAGTTATATTTAATGTATAATTCATATAATTACGTGACGTATAATAAATAATATAAATTACAATTTAAGAAAACATATCTTCCACTCTATGGTATTTCATTTTACTTGAGTGAGTACAGGAAACTGAATATTTTCTATAGCTAAATTAACACATGCGTTGTTGTGTCAAGTGGTCACCTTCAAAGCCAGGAAGAATTTTGACCTCACTACCACACAAACACTTGCACAAACAAACCAAATCTGCCAGTATTTTGCCGTGTTCCCAAACTTAGTGGTTCCTGATTCAGTAACTTCCCCAAAACGATGGAAAGCAACCCACTGCCCATGCCTCAATGCCTTCCTGTCCTCCATTGCTAGGATAGAGTATTAGAAGTCCATTGATGGGGAGGAGTTGGGAGTCTAGCTAGCCCAGCCGGCTTCTGATCCTTTTGTACAAGCTGTGTGACCTCTAAACCAAAGCCTTTGTTTTTGCTTTGGAGGGATTCTTGTTTGTTGGGGCACAGGTTTTGTGAGACAGGGTCTTACTCTGCAACCCAGGCTGGCCTCAGAGTTCTCCAGCCTCAGGGTTCTCATGCCTCAGACACACCTACTGTGTGCAGGTGTGGGGGTACATGCTTTTAGTCCTAGCATTCATTCGGGAGGCAGAGGAAAGTAGATCTCTGTGTCTGAGGTCAGCCTGGGCTACAGAGCAAGGCTACACCGAGAAATCTTGTCTCAGGAAAAATCAAAGAAAAAGAAAAATTAGATGCTGTAAAATAGATGGAGTACTAGATATATAATATAGAATTCAAAACCTTATTAGGACTCAGAGTGTGATTAGGATACTCAAGGCCTTAAGCTCAATATCCAGCATCACAATAAAATTTAAAATTTTGATTTTTGAGATCTTTTCTTACTTTCACAGGGTTTAAATTTTTTTATCACTACACTACAAATCACTTCCTCCTATCCTTTACCCTTTATAAACCCAACACAAAAGCAATCCTAATCTACTTAATATTTGGGAAATATAACTGCAGTGTTGCTAACCCTAACCCTAACCCTCTCAGTTATTCTAAAATGAAATTTTTTTATCAGTTCCAAATTTTTTTATAGTTCTGACAACACAATAGAAGCTGGAGATCTTTAATCAGAATTTGCCAACTTGATAAAATTTGCACAGGTAAATCAACTATATAAAACATGGTAAGTCGGTGTATGGACTAATTACCATGTAATTTAAAGCAATATTACATATAGTATAAGTTCCATCAATATCAAACCAGTTATAAGAAAATAAATTTAACCTATTTTACAACTAAATATTTAATCTGAGACAGGAACAGTAATTGCTAATGTTAGTACCATAGAACCTATACAAATAATAGAAATAATAAGTCTTGTTTCATCTAGTCTAAATAAAGCTATCTTTGCTTGTGTTTATAATCCCACCATTTGGGAGATGGTGATATGGTCAGTAGTTCAGGGTCTACCTGGAGTACATAAAATTCTGTCTCCCCTCCCCCCCAAAAAAACTACAACAAAAAAATAATCATTTAAGATAAAAAATAAGTTCAAAATTTCAACAGTTCTTCCTATAATTAGTGAGTCATGAAGATTACATTGCTCAGTGAGTAAAGGAATTTGACATTGCATGAGTGATCCCTGGAACTCACAAGTAGAAGGAGAGAATCAGCCTCTGAAAGCTGTTCTCTGACCTACACACACACACAAACACACACACACACACACACACACAGAGTAAATGATAAATAAATATAAAGCAGTACTTTCTAACAAAGATTATCCAGCTGATGGCAGAAATGAAAAATGGGTTAAGGTTATTACAGAGATAGGGAGCCACACCACTTTGTCAGTAGCAATATGGAGATCCATAATTTATGTTTTATACTTTGCAACCAGGTTGCTTTAATTGGAGACCCAAACTCCCATCCTCATGAAACTATGTCCCAGAGACACTGCCTCTCTAATCAGTGTCAATAAAGACTTCTACTAACACAGGGCATGAAGGAAGCAGTGCCCCTCCCTGAAATGCTAGAGCAAGCATAGGATTCTTACTAAAATGAAAGATTTATACAAGATCCTGAGTCACAAAAGGTCTAGGTTTCAATTTTGTTTTGTTTTGTTTTTCAAGACAGAGTTTCTCTGTGTAACAG
Source organism: Sigmodon hispidus (assembly GCA_004025045.1). Taxonomy (NCBI): domain Eukaryota; kingdom Metazoa; phylum Chordata; class Mammalia; order Rodentia; family Cricetidae; genus Sigmodon; species Sigmodon hispidus. The sequence continues at coordinate 23,476 of PVIH01023161.1, forward strand.
CCTTGGCTGTCCTGGAATTCACTTTGTAGACCAGGTTTGCCTTTAACCCACAGAGCTCCTCCCGACTCTGCCTCCCAAGTACTGGGATAAAAGGTTTAAGCCGCCACACCCAACTAGATTTCAATTTTTCAGACTCACTTATCATACTATGAGCAGAATAATCTTAAATGAGAAAAAGATGATCAGTAAATGAAAAACAATAAGACAGTTTGGGTATTTGAATTATCTAGCAAATACTTTGAAGCAGTCATCATAAAATGCTTCAATAAACTATTATAATCCCACTTGAAATGATGAAAAACTGGAAAGTATCAGCAGAGAAAGGTTTCAGCAAATAAATAAAGATAAAAAGAATTATTTTAAAGCAAGTGATACACCTTTTTACTAGAAGTAGTTTAGGTACTTTTATTCAGTATATCTTGGTATGAGTATCTAAAAGCTACATGGTCAAGCACAAAATGAGACAATGCTTCACACAAAGATATAACAAGATCATCTTTTATTGTAGACATTAATCCCACATGGCCATTGGGTTCCTCTAGCTGCCAACACATTCCCCTTTTGCTACAGCAAAGGACCTTTTCCCCATCCTACAGGGAACAGATATTGAACAGATATGTCACATGCTATGCAAAATAAAGGAGTATGCATTTAGTCTGAGACAATGAAGCATATTCTCACACAAATTGACAATCCACCATAGGCTATGAAGAATTGTTTTTTAAGTTAAGGAGTCTCATTGTGTACCCAAGTTAGCTTCCTGCCTTAGCATCCATGCATCTTTAATTACTTGCTTATGTTACCACACCCAGATTATCTGTTGGAAAGGAAATATCCCAGATCCCAGATTTATCCCTACCTGGCTGCAGGCTGGGGTGGGAGACAATAACAGGATCCCACTCATAGTGTCAAATGGAATTTTCTTTTTTACTGTAACCATTTAAAAAAAAAATCAGTGTATGAGTTCAATGGCAAAATGGAGGGAAAGAAAGGAAAGTTAAAAGAAAAATACCAGTGAATGGGCAATAAAACTTCCAAAATTAGCACAATCCTTACCTTGAAGCTATTCTTACTTTGAAAATTATACAAATAAATGTTATACTATAATACAGAGCATTATGTTCAGATTCCTGTGGGATCTCAGAAGAAGCATCTTTGTTAACCTAGAGAGATAAGGAAAGGCACCTAGTGGATAGAAATTAGATTGGAAGGAACTGTGCTGTGAAGAATAGGGTTGTATTCTAAGCAGAGACAGTATCTTTTCTATAAGAGTACAGAAGCCTAAAATTATGGAAATTCTGATTAACTCAAAAAGTTGAGAATGAGGCCTGGGGTTCAGCAGTTAAGAGCACTTGCTGTTCTTCCATAGGACCTGAATTTAATTCCCGGCATCCACATGGTAGCTAACAACCATCTACAACTATAGTTCCAAGGGATCCAATGCATTCTTCGGGCCTCTGCACATACACACATTTCACATAGGCAAAACACATACAGAATAAAATAATAATTTTTAAAAGGTTTTTAAAAAGAAATTGAGAATGGCTGTGGCCAAGAAGATAATGAATGTAAATGAAGTTGGAAGGTGAAGCAATATTGTGAGTCTACAATGATATGCTAAAGTATCATACCAAAAGTTATATGAAGTTATTAAAAGAACCTACGCCAATAAATAATAACCATTACCATAAAGTTATTGGCGCTCTTAGTGCTGTTACATTAAACTGGAGATTTCCTGGATGAGATTGTAGCTCTGGTAGAGGACTTACCATGCTCAAGGTCCTAGGTTTAAAACAGTGTTAGCACCGGGACCTGTGCTCTCTGCGGCGTCCCAGCGCACTCTGGAGCAGGGGCAGCTGAACTCTGCACCTGGCCACACCCGCAGCTCCTGCTGCTGCTGAGGGTATCTGCAAGGACCCCTACCGGGACCCCGAACTGAGTGAACTGAGCAAACTAACTGCAGGGGTCTCTGAGGGGCGGATTCGAACCCTGACCAGAGGTG
>PVIH01023162.1:0-25474 GCA_004025045.1 Sigmodon hispidus
AGGTCAGGCCCACTGTGCATTCTCTCTTCCTGCTATATGCTTATCTGGTGTAGAACTCTCAGCTACCTCCCCAGCACCAGGTTTGCCTGCATCCTGCCATTCTTCCCACCATGATAACAATGGAGTAAACCTCTAAAATGTCAGCCAGACCCAGTTAAGTGCTTTTCTTTATTAGAGTTACTGTGGTCATGATGTTTCATCACAGCAATAGAATCTCAGAGTAGATAGGCCATAGACACAGGAGAAACAAAATGCCACAGTTCTCCTAGAGAAATGTAGTAAGAAACTGATTCCTAGTGAAATTCTGTTATGCTCATAAATCATTTCCTTAGTCAGCTATCATGAGCAAAGCTTACTCTTGCCTTAGTTGGGAACATCAATCGATCCACATTTGAGCAATGTGCAGAGAATGAGCGGCCTTACCTCTGAGTTCAGAGAACCCAGCAGAAGAAGAAGTATAAAAACTGCAAGAGCTAAAAGGATGAAAGGACTCCAAGAAAACAAGATTCCAAGACACAGTAGGACTGATGCATATATGAACCCACAGATAATTTGGCAGCATTCACAGAGCCTGCATATGTCTGGCTTCAATGGGGTCCCAGAGTGAAGAGAAGAAATAGAGTTCCCCAATCCCTAACCCGATTGATAACCACTTGCTAAGAAAAAAAATATTTTTTCCAGTGCATTCTTACTGTGTATCCAAACCACTTTAACAGTAGGCCCTGTGCCCAGCAGTAGATGGGCAACATAAAGCAAACTCAATGTTATCGTGGAGGGTTTTTTTCTTTTTGTCTCATAGGGCTTTGTTGGGTATTTTGTTTTGTTAACTTCCAGGTCTTTTGTGTGTGTATTATGATATGCTTTTGTCTTTATGGGATTCCTATGTGTTCAAGCCTGCTTGTCTCTGTGGCTATGCATCTTTTGGTGCTTTTTAACTGGCTCTTTTTCTTCTGCTTATTTGTTTGTATGCTTTATCCTGGTTTGTTTGTTATTGTTTTATTTTATGATGTGCATTTGTTTTCAAAGAAGAGTGGCAGAAAGAAAGAGAGACAAAGACAGAGAGAAAGAAAAAGACAGAGAGAGAAAGGGTGTGGATTTGGATAGTGATGGAGTGGATTTGGAGGAATTGGAGAGAAAAAGCATAATTAGAATATATTTTATGAGAAAAAAATCTATTTTTAATAAAAGAAAATGACCATATTCCAATGGTGCTTTAAAGTTCTACTTAAATTATCTGTAATAGGAAATGGTCTTAAATGATTATTGAAGATAGATATTACTCTTAATACATAGAACTTCAAGTACATTACCTTCTGCTGTAATCCATATCAATCTTCCTTGAATTCTTACATGGGTAATTATGTTTATTTCCTTATCATAGTTCCTAACTGATAAAGGCAGGTATTTTCTGTCATTAAATAAAATTTAATTCAAGATCTCTTGCTTCTTTGCATATGCAGTACTCCATACTAACAGAAATGTTGATAAATAAAAGGAAAACAAAAACAAATAATTAAAAGAATCCCCAATAACTAATTTGGATTTGGGGCTATATATACACCTCTGTAAAGGTTATGGAAGAGAGTGCTCAGTGGTAGAGTGCTCAATGTTCTTGTAAGGTTCCCACGTTCAGTTCCCAGTACCCACACCAAGTGGGTCTCAACCACCGATAACTCTAATTCCAGAAGAACTATAGCTCCTTGGTCTTTGTAGGCATTTGTATGTACACATGCATTAAAACTGAGTCAGGCACATTTTGTTCACATAAATAAAAATAAGTAGATACATCTTTTAAAAATAAACTATCATCAGTATGTAAAATAATATAATGAAATATGATCAAAATGGTAAATGTGTACATTTTGCAATTCAAATGGACTAGTTAAGAGAGTTTTCAATTGTAAATTTATATTTTATAAAAAAATATAAATTTTGGAATGTTTGGACATTAAATTTAGTGACAAACTGAAGGTAGAATTAGAAACAATACTGAATGTTGAAATAAAACAATCAAAATTATAAAGATTAAAATATATTCCTTAAAAACTGAACAAAAGTCTCAGAACAGCTTGAAAGGGACAGAAAGGAAGATACATTTGTAAACAAAGAATCTCACAAGAAGAGGAAGTATATTTTAGAAGCTAGATGATACAATTATTTTAAATGTTTAAAGAACTTAGAGGATAAGAAAACTATACTTAGACAAATCACAGTAGAATTACTGAGTTAAGTTTAGAGGAAATTCATCCTTAAGACAGACGGAAAGGACATTGTATATCAGGAGAACAACAATGACACAAAGATGGCCTGACATTCCATCAGCAGCAGCAGCAGCACAGCCCAGAGACAATGAAATGCCATCGTCACAGGGATGAGTGAAGAAAAATGAATAGCTGTCAGCTCGGTTTCTATACCTAGTGAAAGTATCATTCAGAAGTAAAGACAAAAGGGAGATAGTCTCAAACAAAAGATGAGAAAATTTGTTGTCAGCAAACTCAAAATTCAATAAATGCCAAAAGAATTCTCCAGAAAAAAAAAAAAAATCGAATGAAAGGAAATTATCAAAGATGGAAGCACAAATCCTCAAGGAAGAATGATGGGCACCAGAAGATAAACATGCCATGAAAATCATGTGGAACTACTACTGATTGTTAAAAGCTACAATAAAGAATGTAGTGCATGATTCAAACAACATGTAGAAATACAATTAATAAAATTAATATAAAAAACAGCTGAAGAAGAAATGAATGATAGTACTAATTGAAGAGTATTATATTCAGAATAGTCTTTTATGAACCAAAAATGTTACTCGCAAAAAGTGTTAACCAAAATGAGCCAAAAGCACAGCTTAGAGCAATAGCAAGAATATTGGAAAACCAAACCAAACAAAACCACAATCAAGAAAGATACAACAAATAGAATAAGGTTTATGAAAAGATATTATTCACTAATCCTAACTCTAGAAGCAAAATACTGTAATTAAAACCCAGATTCAGTGAAGACAAATATAAGCATGTTAAATGAACACATACAAGGCACACCTGCGTGTGTGTGTGTATGTGTCTATGTGTAGTGAGTGTGTGATATATATGGAGAGAGACACATACACACACATGCTTTAATTTTTCTTTTTCGTTTTTTTTTTTAATTTATTTACTTAAAACAGTCTTTTTTTTCATGTATCCTCCTGCTCACCTTCCTTTCCCTTGCTCCAGTCCCTCCCAGTCAGCCTTCAGCCTCCCCTCTCCCCATGCTCCCATCCCCTACCCAAGAAGGGCAAGAAGTCCCAAGGTAGATCAGCTCAGCATGGCGTACCCACTCCAAACAAGTTTGATTTCCTCATTCCAATGTCAGGACTAGATCAGGTGTTCCTCTGCAGGAAATGGACTCAAAAGTGCCAACCCATGAACAGGAACACAGTCTGATCCCATCCTTCAAGGTTCCACATACTGCCCATGCCAAACAACAGTTGTCTACCCTCGGAAGGCCTAACTCCTTTTCCATAGTGGCAGTTCTTGATTCAGTGAGCTCACCAGACTCCAGCCAGCCATCACTGTGGGACTCCTCCTCATAATACTTACCTCCTTGTTCATACAGACTCTCCTCCCCTGTTCTCATCTAGACCAGGAGCTTGGCCAGTGCTCAGCTATGGATCTCTGTCTCCACCTCTATTCATTGCTGGATGTAGGTTCTGTGATGACACTTAGGGTGGTCATTTATTTGACTCTAGAAAATTACTTTTTAGGCAACACCTTCACTATTGGCTGGGGACCTAGTCAGGAAACTCTATGAGATTTTGAAGGTTTTCCTAGCACCTGGTCTCTTTCCAAGCCCACATTGGCTTCCTCTATCAAGATACCCATCTATTTTTCTCCTTCTTTGTTGTTCCTCTCACTCAACCATATTCTTCTCTCATTATTTGTTTCTACCTCTTCTAATTTGCAAAATGTCATTATCCCATTTGCTAAGGAGGTCTTCTCTCTTTACTCTTCCTAAAGGAATCCCTGGATCCCTGAATCTTTTCATGTATAGTCTCCTTTTAAACATCTTCCTCTTTCATTGTAATCTTTCTACTCTCATAGACTATACAAATGTTGGCATATATACATCCATACATATATATATATATATATATATATATATATATATATATTCAAACCTCAAATCCAGACATGGAAAAGTTACATTTATCTTTCTTAATCTGAAATATTTCTACTCTCATAGTCTACACAAATGTTGGCAAGTATTTCATTTAGTATAATGATCTATACTTCCATCCACTTCCCTGTATATAATACTCAAATTTATTGTAAATACCCTGAACATAGTAGACAATTATCTGTGTTATTTAAAATAGACTATATTGTAAAATTCTTGATGATACCCACGGGTGAGACAGAATAACAGTGCAGCTTTACTTTGCATTTCCATGATAGTTAAAACTTTTTTTCCTTTTGAAATTGTCTATTCAGTTCATCAGCTTATTATTGTTCAATGTATTTGGTTGCTATTTTATGTTATTTTATTTTTCTAGTGGTTTATACATTTCCCTAGCTAATTAGTTCTCTGATGTATAGTTGATTGTGACTCTGTTATTATGTGTACCATTTTCTTTTAGTTGGATTTTAATTTTCTTTACCTTGCAGAAGCTTTTAAAATTCACATTATCCTATTTGTAAATTATTGAGATTATATTATATGCTATTGACATCTATATAACAAATTATATCTTATCATAAATCATATAGACTTTTCATATTGATATATGATAAAACACCATTTTATTCTTAAATTTGAGTTTTTAAAAACATTAATTTAATTTTAAATTATGTGTATTTGTTCATTTGTCTCTCTCTCTCTGTGTGTGTGTGTGTGTGTGTGTGTGTGTGTGTGTGTGTGTGTGTTCACCTGAGTACAGGTGACTAAATGCCAGAAGAGGGCATCAGATCTTACGGTGCTAGAACTGCTCAGATTGAGTTGCTGGATATGGGAGTCAAGCTCAGGGCCTCTCTAAGAACTGTAAGTGCTCTTGATTACTGAACATCTCCCCAGAATATAATGAATTTCTTACAAAGCAGTGTCAAACTTTGTCAAAGTCCTTTTTGTACCTACCACATTGATCAAGGGACTTGTGACAGTAACTGGAGATTTTGCATTGTCTTTATTGATATGCACAAGCTCAACCAACCTTGCATTTTAGGAATAAAAACATACTGAACGTGGCATATTGTTTTCTTAGTGTGATCCCGGATTTGAGTGCAAATATTTTGCCGAGAATATGTATGTCCATGTCTATCAGAAATCATCAGCAGTTTCATTTCGTTTTTATGCCTTTCACCAGTTTGGGTATGAAGTTAGTATTTGCCCTCACTTACTATATATAAAGCCATTCAAGAAAGACTAATGGTAGCTCTTCCTGCTTGGTAAAATTTGGCAGAAAATCCAGCCAGCCAAGAGCTGTTGTTTTGAAGATACTTGTGATTTCTACTCCAATCCATTAATTATGACAGATCTTACAATATTCTATATTTATTGCTTTTACATAAGCTATATATGGAAATAATACGTCCATATCTTCTATATTTTCCAATTTTTGTCTATAACATAAGTTTTTGAGGTAGTATCTTATTGTCATTTATATATCATTGAAATCTGATGTAACATTTCAGTTTTCATTTCTAATTCTATTTATATTATGGTCACTTTCACTTTCTTTTTGTTAGTCTGGATAGTATTTTGTCAATCTTATTTCTTTTAAAGAACAAACTCTTTGTTAGACCAATTATATATATATATATATATCTACATATATATATATATTAGTCCTTATTACATTAATTAATGCTCTAATCATCATTCATTTTCAGTACATAATGATTTGAGTCTTGTTATATTTTCTTAATACTTTGAAGTATATCATTAAGATATTTATTTAAGATTTCTCTGATTTCTTCTAAATGTAAACATTCAAAACTTTTCTCCTAGAACTTATACATGTGTGTACATAATACAATACATACACACATATATGGTCTAGTAAGGCCTATGTTTATTCTACAAATTTAAAATTTTCTTCTTTAACTTCATCAGTGATTATTCTTTCAATGGTGCATTTTTTTTAGTCTCCATTCTTTCTTCAGTTTGTGTAATTTTTTTGTTAGTAATTTATAGTGGTGTTCTTCCATAATTTGAGAAAATGAAAAAATGTATTTCAGCTATTCTGAATTTGCTTATTTTTATTTTGTGATCAAAATTGTAGAAAACATTTCATGGGCTTCTGGGAAAAGTTTATTTTCTATATGTTAGGTAAAATATTTGTAGATATCAGCTAAATACATTTGACTTATGATGAAATTTAGCTAGTGTGCTTCACTGTTAGTGTTGAGTTTAGGTGACCTGTGTGAAGAAAAGAGTAGAAAACTGATACATTCAGTATTCTTTTATCAAAATCTCTCACCACTGTTTGTTTTGTGAGACCAGGTTTCCAACATTTACTGTATAGTGTACATTTGTGTGTTAGTGCAATCATGCTTTTCTCTCTCTCTCTCTCTCTCTCTCTCTCTCTCTCTCTCTCTCTCTCTCACACACACACACACACACACACATACACACACATACACACACACACAAACACACACAAACACACACACACACAGAGGTCCACAGCCTCCAAAAGCTCCAAAAAGTCCATCTACATGTGAGTTTTGGTGAGACACTGATTCTTCCAGTCATCAAATAGATTATCCATGCTGATCAATCTCATTTGACCTTTCTCTATGACCCAAAGAGAAGGGTTCACATGTTATCTTTGCTTGAAGTAGCGCTACCATCCTGTACAATCTTGAGTCAGCAAGTCATAATTTTACTCTATATTCCCCAGGATAAGATATTTTTGACATATTTGTTGTGTAGATTGGGAGGACCTGACTAAGACAGGCTGAAAAGTACAGACAATGGAGAGAAATACCTAACTACCCACTGAAAATAACACTAGAGTTTGATAAAACATTTCATACACTAGCACTTAGACTAGTCCTTGTGTAACTCTTTGAAATTCCCTGATATACATCACTATGCGTTCATATACTTAGTCAGTTCCCCTTTGTTGGGTTATTAGAACATTCACTCACAACTGTGTCCTAATCCAAATACTTTCTATATGATATTTTATATTATACAGTGAATATGTAATTTCATTAGCATCCTTGAAAAGAGTGATGATATCTGGTAAAATATATGTGTTAACACACCTAGTGCATAAATCTAGGATCATCATTTTTGTATTTAGTCATATTTTATATATTAAATGTTGGTTTCATTTGCAAAATCTGTAGCAATCATTCATGTTTTCTTTTCATGAGGAAATTCAACAATATGTTTTTCAGTGAGTTATGTGTATTTTGAAAAAATATTGGTGAATACTACAAAAGTTTAACAATTTTTTAGTTACTATGTATATAGTATTCTGCTTCTAAATATGTCTATGATGTTTCTTTACTATTGATTCAAATTTTAACCAATTGTTACCAGAAAATATGTATTTCTACTATTTATTTAATAGATTTTAAAAAGTCTATTATAGGCAAAACATCAGTAAACATATGACTTACCTGTGATAATTTTCATGATTTATAGCAGTGAAAATTGGAAGTAGTAAATAATAGCATATAACATGATAAAAGTTATGTTATTTATGGCATGTGGCATGTAACTACTAAAATAATGTATTTAAATCCAGCTAAAATTAGCATACATTTCCACTTGTTACTTTCATAATATTCTAAAGTCATCAATTAATGTAAAAAATGAAAAATTATGTTTAATTATTAATATATACTATCTTTTTTAAAACTTCAAATATTATTTTAAGTAGTATGTTTGTGAATCTGTGTTGCTATCAGAATTCAGATAGGAATAGTATCTCAACAACTTTCACATAGTGTTGTAGTTTGAATAGGTTTGTACTTCACAGTCTCATGTGTTTGAACATCCATAGGGGATGGCACTATTAGGAGAGCTGGCTTTGCTAGAGTAGGTATAATCTTGTCGGAGGGGGTGTGTCACTTTGGAGGTGGGTTTCATATCTCATATATGTTTAAAGCATGCTCAGAGTTAAAGGTTACTTCCTATTGCCTGTGGATCAAGATTTTAGGCTCTTAACTTCTTCTACAGCACTATATCTATCTGAATGCTGGCATAACCCACCATGATTATAATGGATGAGACCTCTGAAATTGTAAACCATCCCAATTAAATGTTTTCCTTTATGGAAATTGTTGTGCTCATTGTGTCTTTTCACAAAGTCACAGACATTTTATTGCTTTCATCATTCTGCGCATTAGAAACAGTGTACTTTAAGCAAAACAATATATGTCCAGACAACATTTGCTCAATTTAAACATCTCTAATTTGCATTTGATTTAATTGTCCCATTAGTTGGTATTAATAACTTTCTTTCTGCCAGAGGCCTGAAACAGCTTCACCTTTAGCTTTCTCTTTTGTTTAACTATAGACCTTAGCAGTGCTTACAGCCTTGAAAACACTATTCCCTTGTCACTTCAAAGGGGATATTTTGTTCTTTAATTAGAATATAAGCTTCCTAATCACTGAGCAATGAAATGCTTTATACCTCAATTCCTTTACGAAGAATTTGCCATGTTCTACAAAGATGAACATAAAAGTTAGATTCATGGATTAATCAGAAAATGCCATTTTCATATGAAATTATTCTCAAATTTAAAAGGATAATCTTATCCTTCAGATTTTCACTTATTCATGGACTATTGTAAGACATGTCTTAGGATTTTTTTATTTGTATATTAAATTCTTAAGTAATTAATTTCATTTCTGTTTTAGCACAATGCTTGGGGGTCAAGCCAGTTATTTACTGTACTCTATGTTTTTCAATCCCAATATTCAGAGCATGGAGTAATCAATGAATACACAAAATATACACAATACACAATAAATGCATAATAAATATACCCATGCATCATGGTAACACTGGTTAAACCACCCACTAACTTCATTAGATAATCTTGTGTCCCTATGTTTAAGTCTCCTTTTTGTGTAATTAAAACATTATGTCCTCTACAATGATATTGTATGATAAAGGAAAAGCAGAACATTTGTCTTATTGACATAAAGACCATTTTTTAGATGAAGGATAAATCTAGAGCAATGATCCTAATATAGACATTATTAATGAAACTCAACATTTGACGTGTAAAGATTCTGTTGGCAAAGGTTTAGGCAGCTGGCATGCTCTCTCTCTCCCTAGTATAACTTCCTCCAAACCTGCTGAAACACTATAATTTTTCATCTTCAAAACATAGCCATAAGCTCACCTTTAACACCCATAATACAATTCAAAATTTATTTTTTCTTTATCATACTCTGATATTATCCAGTATGCATTACCTTAGTCATGTGTACAATGCCTTAATTTTATATCTGTGAATCTTCACCTATTGTGATGCTATAGTAGTTGAGTAATATGATAATTGAGTGTAAAGTTTTAAATTAAAGAATTCAGGATGACTCTTCTCAGTTTTTTTAACGTTTTCTTTTAAAATATGGAGTTAATCTTGGTGTACTATTTAGAATTAGAAGCAATATAAAAATTAGACAACATTATTTAAAACATTAAAGTTAATTCCACCAGCTTTCTGGGTTCTATTTTTCTAGTCTTTGTCCTGAAACTGAACCTTGGCAGGTAGAAAGTATGCTCTACTTATTCACTTCTATCTTTTAGAAGAAAGACTGTGGGATTTAAAAATTAATTTTGACAGATATGACAAATGGGGGTTGCCACTTCACACCTAGAGCGTGAATATTTCAATGGCAAAGAGTCAGCAACTGTTAATTAGAAATGAGTATTGTTAATTGGGCCCAGTGTTGTGGCTTTGTCAGCAGCTTCAGACCCTTTTGAATCTACTTCACTGAGTTATTTGGCCTGATAGAATATATGCCATTTATTTGTAGCATGTTGCTAGCAAATTGATCGCCTCCCCCTTGTCTTGCCTTTATCATATACATTTATTGATGTATAGGGCAATAGACAATACATTTTTGTAGCAGGTCTTCTTTTATCTCAATCCAAACATCCACTCAACATAGTAATATCATATTTTATTTACTTTTTCACCTGTACAGCAAAGACTAATTTGTGAACTATGATGTGACTTTGAAGACTCTTCTCAGACAAATAAAAATTGGTTATATTAAAGAACTATTTGAGATAAAAATTTATGTTACTAAATCTATAACTACTCAACTACCCAATATATGTTATCAACAAAATTAATATCAGACAAAGAGTGATATTTTAACATACAAGTAGTAATTCCTGAGAGGAAGTAGTTGGAGCAATTGTTTTTTGAAATAGAATATCAAATAGGACAATATAAATTTATTTCTTCCATTAACATTGACTTTATAAAGCAAAATAAAGGACTAAAGTATGTATTTAATTATAAATTTCTTTTTAAAAATTACTCCCCAATCTAAGTATGTGAGCTATAAAATTATATCACAGCACTTCCAGCTGTCTAGTGTGTATGAGGAAATGAATCAGATTGTGTTGAGATATAAATGGCTAAAGACTGGGGAAGTATTGGATAGGAGGCAACAAAAGGCACCAGTTACTGTGGATCTTTTCTCTGTCCTTTAAATATTTTCTTTGTTATGTTCAGAAGAAAAAATGGTTTGAAATGGTTCTAAAATGACTCTAATTTGTTTCCCAGTGTCAAGGTTTGTTAAATCACAAAATCCTGTAACTAAAGATCCAGGGAGTCTGACATCTTATTCTGGATTCACCAGGCTCCTAGATACACATATACATAATACCCCCAACATGACACATAAGTAAAAATGAAATATTTCAAAAGACAAAATGAAAACTACTCTAAGTTTAGGCATTCTCAAACAAAACATTCTTTCCTAATATTGGTTTGTTATTTAATAAACCAAGAAAATGGCATCAACAGAGAGAAGTAACCAACTTCAGTAGCAGAAATGCTCAATCAGTGTTTTATGCATCCCCTTATATAACCAGTTTAATTCTTCTTCATTCTAATAGTCACTTTTAATATTACCATAGGATTTTTCATAATTTTAAATTATACACATATTCATAGTTGTGGAAAACACATTCTCTTTATTTGTGCTGATTGTGTATATCAAATGGTATCCTGTACAGAGTCAGTGTACAAAATATTTTGTTGAATGAATGAATAAGTAAACTTTTGAAACAATAATGAGAATTATGATTTTTGCATTGGCTTGAGAAATTTTTGAAAAGTTAAATTGATGTTACTATTGGCATTGTTTGCCTATAATTGTTACCTGAGCAATTATAAAAGTCACATTAGGATAATGGAAGCTATGAAAGAAACGTATCTTGAGATATTTGATATATTTCAGTCAATGTGAGCCAGATAATTTTAAGATTTTTAAATTTTTATTTGCATACTTACTACAAAATATATAAAATAAAGCAGTAACATAAAAGACAAAAATTGTTGATTCAATTATTTTAGGAACAAATAAGTGTTTTCTTATAAAATATTAAATTTATCCTTATTTATACTAATAAATAAAATTCCATAACCTTTTCCCCTACCTTCACTCTGTCTCTCTTAATACCATTTATACACACCCAACATGCTTATGATACTTTTATCTATTTTCATTTTACTCTTCAAGCTCTAATTAAAAAAGTACCAAAAGAAACTAGGCCAATCCCATAGTAACCTCAGGAGTCAACTGAGATAATGTTACTAATATCTTGAAATGTTGACTCCTAAACCTGCTCATGTCTCTGACTGAAAACTTAATTTATGTCCTTTTGGACCACCTGGCAGTGGTGTCATTTTATAATGATATAAGAAAGTTGTTGTTTGAATCTTAATATTTATTTTTTAGATAATCACCAATTCATTTTATATTCAGTGCTAACAGCTATCCAGTAAAAATAACCATAGACAAGAGTCTACCTCAAATGCTGCATATTGAACCTTTTTATGTACAAGGGAAAAAAAATCTATTAATAAGCTATTGAGTCAAAAGATACCTCATAATAGACTTACTTAAACCTGAGGCTTGGTGACCAGAAACAGGCTGCTAAATGTTGAGCTGAGAAGGTAGGATTTCACGATGGCTGTGCCTTTAATCCTCCAAGGAGGGTAGTTAGTTCTGCTGCAGAGTTAATTAGCATACATGTGGGAGCAGTTTATTGATGCAGTTTAATCCTAAACAAATGTGAAAATAAGCTCACATTGTTTTGTAGAATGATTTACATTCATTATCATCTACTTTAAAAAACACATGCTTTGAAAAAAATCATTATTCTTTCCAGAAAAGCTCCATAAAGTATTTCCATATTTGTACTTTTGAAAATTATGAATTTTAATACAAGGTCATATTTCTTCAAATCAAAATAAAGTGTAAGCTTTTGTTTAAAACTATAGTTTCCAAAATTTGCCCAAATAGTTACTGAAAATGATTTAAGGTTTATACGATGAGTTTGCATATTTAATTGACTATACAACATTAGAAGTCCAAACTTAGTACATTCTACTTCTCTACAGCCCTCAGCTTCAGTTATGAAGATAAACCTTAGGACCTTGCTCATTGCATGTAAGCACTCTATTAGTAAGCTACATTCCATCCCTACTTTATAGTTTCTATAAAAAGTATTTTATATCATTAATCATTGAGATACCTATAAAAATTTAATGACAGAATAACTCTAGTTCTTATATGACTCAAATAATTTTATAAGAAGTCTAATATTTAATATAGATTTTTGTTTATTCAGATTATATCCTTGTGCTCCTCATTTTCAGTTGATATATTTTGACAAGAGGATATAGTTATACTTCATTAGCTGTAACCATAAAACATTGTAACAAAGTTTAAATATCATATGGAATAAAACAAAAACAGTTACTACCGAAACTGAGTGGCTGCTTTCTGATATTCTGAATTTCTTCTAACAGATTTTTAGGAAAGAAAATGAAATATATTCCTCTTCTTTATAAATTTATACTTGAATTTCTTGAGGATTTCACATATGAGTACATTTCTTTACATTATTTACAGTCCTCCCTCTACAACTAACCAGTCCTCCCATACCCCTCTAAATTCATAACAACTTCTTCAATAGTAATTACTATTATGTAATACAGTTTTAGGAAAGCTATCAGGGCATCTTTTTTTGGAGAATACTGATTTGTTCTCCAACATCAGCGATAACTGGTTTTGACTACTGTAGTTCTTCCTCTGGAGATGGGGATTTTATGATGTCTTCATCATGAGGCATGTTGACTGCTGGCCTCATTCAGATCCTGTGAAGGAAGCTATATTCTTGAGATTTTCTGTATATAGTATCCCTGTCATGCCCATCATATCCAGAAGATGCTGTCTTGCAGCAGTTGACCTTGCCTTGTGTCTCTTATAATTTTTCTGTCTCTTCCTTCTTGCATTGCCTGAGTTGTGTTATAGATGAAATATTGTACTAAATTCCTAATAGTCTGCATTTTGATCCATTGTGGACTTCTGTTACTTCTATATTTTTCAAAAAGAATTTTCTGAGATGAAGTTTGAGAGGTGGATACAAGTATTTAGAATACAGTTGGGAGCTGTACTAATTGAGCAAAATAGTATATTCTGTTCTAGAGCCTATGGTCCCTCCAGCCATAGGTAAATGGCTTGGTTTACAGTGCTTGGAATGAGTTTCATTCTACAGATGAGAGCTTAATTTGAATTAAAAAGCAGTTGGTTACCCCACGGAGGGAGGTATCACAATTTGAGGTATCTTATCACCCTGGTCATTGTATAATTTATATAGTTGTCAATAAGTATTCTCTCTTAGAAACTTGCACAGCAACTTATACAATGAGAGCTACCCTGAAAGGAGGCTTCTGAGTTAGCACATGTTTGGTTCCATCAAGTCCTATAACCAAAGTATATGATGTCTTCAGCAATAATGCCTTGCCTTCAAGTTCTGGGAATCAATCAACAGGGAATCAATTACAAACTCCTCAAATGGAGGTGTCTCTTCTTTGATGCTATTTTTTAAGACATTCTATGGCTCCTGGTAAGCTTTATCATTTTTGCTCTTGAAATTTTTGCTCAAACTCCAGAAACTTGCACAAATAGTATGTTGGACAATTGTTCTTGGAGGTCATTCTATTTGTGAAGGACTTGATAAGCTTACAGGCGCTTCAAGCAAATACCTTTGTTCAACCAACAAATATTTAGGCTCCTTATTATGATCCAAGGTCAGGTACAAGCCTTAAATGTAATAGTAAAAGAGTAAGTTATTGTCACACTTCCTTAGAGGATTAGATGCTCAAGGGAGAAACAGATGTGTTCTATGGAAATTATTAGCAGGGATAAATTTATAATAGGCAAAATATTGGGAAGTTATATTCCACTGGAGAACCATCTAATTATGGGAGACAGAGACAAAAAGTTCAACAAGGTGATGTGCTAATGCAAGCTGAAAATTATAGAATGAATAAAAACACATGGTAAGAGAGAGGGATGCTGTAAAGATTTGGCAGTCTCTCAGAATACTGGGAATCAATCTCCCCAAGGATCCAGCAATACCACTTTTAGGCATATTCCCTAAAGACTCACATTCACACCCCAAAAGCATTAGTTCTTCTCTGGTCATAGCAGCATTATTCATAATAGCAAGAACCTGGGAACAACCTAGATGCCCCTCAACTAAGAAATCGATTAACAAGCTGTGGTACATCTAGACAATGGAGCACTACTCAGCAGTAAGAAAAAATGATATTCTAAAATTTGCAGGAAAATGGATGGATTTTCAGAATATCCTCCTGAGTAAGGTATCACAGTCCCAGAAAGAGAAGCAGAGAATGTACTCACTCATTAGTGGACTTTAAAAAAATTGAAAAGAGAGAGATGTCATTGTACACAAGAACTCAAGACCAGAACATAGCTAAATGACACAATGTCTCACTTCTGCATTGATGGCCTCTGGCAGAGGGGTAGGTGAGGAAGGACTTGTTTTCTTTAAGGATGTGGCCACAGGGAGTTTAATTATGTTCCAGTAAGTAAATGAGCAGCATGAATGGGCAGTTTTGTAAATGAGGAGATCATAAGAGTGGCCATGATTCTGAGAGGTCTGATATCTGAGTTTTATGGAGTGCATGGTGTAAAAATACCAAATTATATATATATATATATATATATATATATATATATAAAGAAAAAAGAAAAAAAAAAGATGTGTAATCTGTTTAAGTGGACAGGCTGGAATTTCAACATAAAATATAAAATGTTAGTGATACAAGAGGCCAGAGACATGAGTGGGGACATGTTCTGTGGGATCACTGAGGACTTTGACTTATTCTCTGACTTAGCAACTGCTTGTCTAAGTAATGCCATTCTCCTGATCATGTATTAAATAATAACATACATGCTGAAGAGTGAAATGAGCCAGAACTGAATTTTGAAAGCATGCACCTTCTCCACTTGAATTCTTGAAATAATGGAATTCTCTTATATTCTCTACATAGGTGTTAATCATGGCAAATTCACACCTGTCTCCTTGTAGAATTAACTCTTTTGTTCCTATGATATAGTTACATGGATTTCTACAAGAATATGTTTCCAGAGCTTAGAGGTATAATATGTACCTTAACCTTACAATTTCCAATACAAAAAAGTACCAAATTAATACTTCATTATTTTCATTTTCATTTTATTTTCTTTGTAGACCAACAACAATAGAAAAAAATGCTTAGGTATGGTGGCTTTCTGTTAGTAAATACAGAAGGAGCTCTTAGAATGAGAAACATTATGTGGCACGTTTACAATTTATTTGATTTGGAAACTAGGTCTCTAGATCAGACCTGATCAGTCTGTTGTGATCAGACATAGTGTAACCATTTATAACTTCCATATGATGCTGCTCCACACTTTGCTCTTCTTCATGTCTTCATAAGACAGTAAAGATCACCACACATATTCTGGTACAAAGGTGGAACCTTGCAAAAGAAAAAAGCCACATTCTAGGAATCCAGTTACTTTTTTGGTTAAAAAAAAAAAAAAGTACATTTTCAATTGTAAGTGGCCAGTGTGAGACTCTTAGGAATCATTGAATCTCTTCTGAGTAAAGTCAGTATAAAAGAGGCGAGCCTGCTTTTACTCAGAACTCAGGGTGTTTTAGTAGAGCAAAACAACTGAGTATTATGAAAATGGATTTCTAACAACAGATTTATATGTAACATTTTTCTTTCTGTTCTCCTGGCTTTTCCATCTCCACTACATTTAGGGATGGGACAGAGCAGTTCCAAGGCCAGATACATACTTTACCCTACTGGTGAGGGGCAGGACCTAACAGGACTTTCTTTCTAATGAGTGGCACCTCAATTCTTTAATTGTTTATCCAAGATTGATGGCTCAAATATCATAAATAGTAATTTGGTTCTTAATTCCTTCTCTTTTAGAAGTCCTTGAAAAGTTCTTTACCAAAGATATTTTTAGAAATTTTCTATCTTTAAATCAGTTACAAACATGTGGCATTTTTCTAGCTTCTCAGTTCTTACCTTTCTAAGAAGGGAACATCTGTCTTAAGTTCAACAATAATTTGTATAATAAATTTTTATTTAATTTATACACATTAGTTGATTTCCTTTTTGGTCCTGAATGTCAAAATCCCTGGGAATTTTCAAAGTTAGTTTTACTGGTGAAAATAGATGAAGGTGGGTGTTTGCTAAAAAATTATAAGTAGTAACTTTAATTACTTTCTTATTCCTTCATTTGTAACCACTGTAACTCAATAAAAATTTATTTGAGTTCACCTATCCTGACACACATAAACTCAGAGATGTGAAATACAATTTTATGTGTACATTTATCTCATTAATCTCCATGCTGCTGTTTAATTTTTAATTTTAATTTTATTTTGGCATGTGTATGTGTATATAGTACACATGTGTATATATACTTACATGTTTGTGCACATGTGTGCATATGGATGTAAAGGCTAAAAGGTACCTTACCCAATCATGCTCTTCCATACATGTCAAGAGAAGATTTCTCATAGAACATAGAGCTTGCCAATTCCAATCAAGGTAGCCAGGTTGTTTCCAGGACTGCCTGTATTTATCTTCTGCATGCTGGAATTATTGAAAAGTTGCTACACACAACTAATACTTTATTTTGGTTTTCGTACTCTGAACTCCAGTCCTCATTCCTATGTAACTACCTTTAGCCACTAAGAATCTTTCCAGCATCCATACCCTAACTTTTTGTAATGACAAATTTAGTCAGGAGTCAGGTCCTTCACTGCTTGTTTTTTTTTTTTTTTTTTTTTTTTTTAGAAGCCTATCTCCATTTACTGCATGGAGAAATGATTCCTTTTTATTATTATATTGGAAATGTAAAACTCATTCTAGCCTAATAATAAATTATAAAAATGTATGCAATCATAAGCAATTGTGAAAGCTTTACACCAAGCACTTAGTGATTCAAGAATATATTTTCCTATATTTTTGATGATATAACAAGGACCCACAAGAACTAATTTTAACTGTACTTCAAAATATTGAACATTATGAATCCTTCAATTATTCTTCTGAAAGCCAGCAAATCAATGATCAGTGTTCATACTATGCTTCTAAGCATGAGTAAATCATCAGAAGATATATCATAAAAATGACTTTTCCAGAGTCCAAAAGAGTTCCTTTAAAGTCCAGTTTCTGAAAATTTACTAATTTCTGGATTCAAATTTTTTTTTTTTGCTCAGGGAGGCTATGGTTTATAAAAACTATTCTCTTTCCTCATAAAACAATGTCTCTCAGCACTTTAATTTCAGTTACATTTTGTGATCTCTTTCCATAGGACTCAGTTATTTAATCTTTATTATAACATTCAGTCATTCTTAAGTTCTATCATTTTTGCATTGCTAATTTATGTTAATTTTCATTTTATTCCTAATAGAATGAATATTTCTACTATCAACATTCTACTTTGTTCTATCTGGTTTTGCTGATTTTGCCTGTAAAGCTTTGGAATTTAACACTGGCAAGATAAAAACTGTAATGTGCTTCTTACATGATGTATATTTGAAGAGTAAATGTGATAACTCAGTCTTTGTATTTAACCAAATCAACTTCATTTCAGTTTCTTTTATGCCTCTACAAATTTTTCTTTTAAAAGGAAATTTGAATTATCTGGTTTACTCATGAGCTTTAGAAAATTTTCCACCTTGCAGAATAAGTGGTTAAAGTTCATCATCTGTGCATTGGTCCTCTGGTCAATCATCCTCACTTTCTTCCCATGAGTGATTCCCAACAGCAAACTTTAAGTACCTACTTTTTCTCATAGGTGTGTCCCTGTGTCTACTTGTCTCAGCTCTCCAGGGTGCTTTGACAGTCACTAAAAATCATGAGAGTTATTTCTGTTACTATCTATCCCAAAATATATTTGTCAGTGTTCACCACAGTTCTAAGAAAGCTACATAAGAACTCATAATAATATTTTTCACTAGTTTTATATGTGTTTGAAGTACCTCTTATCTCCTGGCAAATACCCTATCAGCTTAAATATGGGATTAATACCTATTTGACTATAAGTTAGTTATCATCAAAATACATGTCTTTTTGACACTGCATCACACTTAATTGTAGTGAAGAGCATTGCATGTCATTCTTTTGGTACTAATGAACTTTACAAGATTCTTCAACATAATTACTGACTCTCAATATGCAGAATGAATTATTTTACATATCAAAATTGTTGATTTTTTTCTGTTAACACAGAATTAACCTGATTGTTTATACAATTATAGTACATTATTAAAATAGAGAACATCAAATCCCTTAAGAGTGTATCATGACCTCTAGCAAAAGGTAATGATGAGATTTATTTGTTATTAATAACGAATGTGCTGGAGGCTTTGGCATTTTATAAGAGACACTATATTAATTGTATTTACAATTAAATTACAAAATTATTGTAATTACAAAAATAACAAAAAATGTAAAGTTATGTCCTCCTTCCTCCTTCTATAATGAAACTCCATTACCTATAGGAAATAATTCTAAAGGTATGTAAAGATATAAAATTTGAATAATGAATGTATTTCATTTTATAGAATTTAAAAAATTAATATATGTACATCATAACGTTGATGTGTACTCAGGATTTCAATGGGCAACTGCTCTGGGCTCTAAATGGGTTAATCTTGTAATTACACACCTTTTAGAGGTCAAGATCATAATGGACATACCAATACAAATTAAGACTTACAATGCTCCAGCATCTGTCTGCCATAAATTGGAACGGTTTTTTTGCATATTACATTACAGGTATACCACACAATGCTACAGAACAAGTGGTGGTTGAAAGATCTAATGATACCTTCAAAAATGCTTTGTAAACAGAAAGAAGTAACTAAAATACCAAGAGAGAGATTACAATATATCTTATTAACTTGAATTTTCTTAATGCTGATGAGAAATAAACAACATCTGTGAAGAGACATTGGATAACAAAACAAACCTTCTGAGCTAAGTCAGCCTGTCTACTTCAAGGATGTGCTGACTTAAGAATAGAAACCAGGATATGTACTGCATTGGGAAAGTTTTATTTTTGTTGTTGCAGGAGAAGAAAAGCTATGAATACCAACAAAATTAATAAAGATTTGATTCAAACAGGAGAAAATTCTTGATAGAAAGAAACAATCACTCATCCACTGAAGCTTCAATTCTACAAGTTGTAAGGAAAACTTACTTAATGAAGGTCAGGGTAGGGTTTTGCTTTTGTCTTTACAGAAATACAGAAATATCAGTCTTTAAGAAGTTAAAAAGACATTAGACACATGTCTAAAGCAGAAGAGAAGACTCCAGAAAAAATTTACAAGCAAAGGAAAAATCAGACTTGTTGATACCAATATTCTCTACAGAGTAAATTATTTCTTCCCTGTATTCATATCTTTTACCTCTAGAAAACTGTGATCCCAACTCAGTTACAAATCAAGTTGGCTTTGTAATTGGATTATGTGCATCTCTCCTTTTCTAAACCCAAGCAAGATGATAAAGAAAGAATTAAGAGATCCTGTCTTACTTCAGAAAAGCCACCTGGTGTGGGACATAAGAAAGCCAATATCTAGATACTATTATTGTCATAATTCTATTTTTAATTCTATTTCTCCTTATACTTATTATTTGCTATGTAAAACCTTTCTCTGAATGTTGCAATGCTTTCCTAAAATATAAACTTTCCATTTTAGTATTATTGTTTATGTTTTCACAGTAAACAACAAACTTTCCTATTATCAGTTGCTTAACTGTCTAGAAAGAAGATGAGGCCCCATCAGAGTGATTCTACCTGGTTCATTATGATGTCTTTGAGTTGATGTACACCATTCAATGATCAGCTTTGGCATACAAACTGTTCAGGGCAGTTCCAAGGTGGCTGAGTAAGACTATCCATCATATTACCCCTCTAAATAGAACTTCAGATAGCCCTACCCATTACCCATTACAGAGAGATAATTTCTGTTTTAGTTTTTTCATAGGACCCCACAGAGATTCCATTGCACCCAAAGAGCAGGAATCAATTCTAAAAAAAAGAATGTCCCGTTTCCCTATAGGTTTGGTTTTCTTATGGTTGTGGATGATGATCATCTGTTAGGAGTTACTATAAGTTATGTAAGTGTTGGGAATAGAACAATAAAGTTAGACTCAGAAATCTCTTTTTTAAAAATAATGAAGAGATATAGATAGAATCAATAATAAAGTAGATAATTGTATCAACCTGTAAACAAATTTAGCTAACTAAATTTTATATAATTTGCATTGTTATGGATTTTTTTAAATTGATACAAATGTAGAATTATTTTTCCATTTATGTTTAAGATAATTTGATATTGATTTAAATTCAAATCTATATTTATCATATTTAAAGTATGCTTCTACTTCTGTTTAAAGTATTTTATATGTTGGTACATATTAAAAATATTGTTATCATGTTGCAGTATGCATTTTTACCTCTGCTTAATTATTTGTGACATATAATAATATATATTCTACTTTTGTTTAAGGTATTTTATATATTGATACATTAAGAATATTGTTGTCATTTATATTATATATTTCTACCTCTGTCTAAGATATTTTGTATGTTGTCACAAACTTGAAGTCATTGTATTTATACTGTATACTTGTTTACAGATTGTCTATTTTTATAATATGAAGCCTTAGTCTTTAATTTATTTAGGTTGATGACAATTATAGGTTATAGTCATGCATGTTTGTCATATTATAGTCATGTTAATTAGTTTTTTTAGATACATAAATACATATGTCAGATGGATAGGTAATTTTCAAACACTTCTCAGACCTACCAAATGTGGTTTTTAAATGTTTTATTAACTCAGAATTTGGCTGATGTGAAATATGACTGCTCCTGGAAGCACCCAACTTTTCCCAAGACGATCTTTGGCACAGAGACACTCCAAATTGAGTTTCTCCCTCTTAGCAGAAAATGACCTGTTAGGCAAAGAACTGCACTTGCATTGACTACTGACAGTAAGCAGGCTATCCATTCTGGACAAGCAGGACAAAAGATAAGAGACTACTGAACCTTGCCAGAGACGGTTAAGGGAGTCTCTCGAAATACCTTGTTTCTGAAGTGGTCTGTCATATATTCTAGGCCTATAAACAAAATATTGGATGCCTCAATATTGCAGAGAAGCTTTAGGTAACTGTCTAGCCACTCAGTTACTGCTGTCTACTCTTGCTAAATTTTAGGAAGTTGCTTGCTTTTAATTCCTGATTACTGAAGTAATATATTTCCCTTCTTGGGTCTTTGATGGGGTTGAAGACTAGGTAGTCAAAGTTACAAACATTTTATATCTTAGCTAAGAACATAATAAGTACTAGATTCAGATTCTTCAGGATAGAACACCTTTTGGAGTAATCTCTGTATTTTCCCACTTCCCAATCTTTTGGATATTTAGAATATATTTCATGCTTGATATTGTTTTTGTTGGTTGTAGTATCATTTTGATTATGTTATTGTTTTTCCTTTCCTAGACATTATTTGATATGTTTTCTAATTGTATTTAGTTTTATATTTAGGTTTAGAACTTTCTTTTAAAAAATATTGAATTTATTTTTATTTTTTAACACAAAAAACATTATTTCTAATATAATTCCTACCTTTTTATTTATTTTATTTTTTTTTTGAGAAACTGCCAGGATTTTTTTGTTTTTTTTTCTATTTTTTATTTTATTTTATTATTATGAACAATGAAGTCACACTTTCTATCCTTGTATGTACTTATTCAAGGTCACTTCCGCCTCCCACCACATCAGGTTATTCTCAATTCTCCACATCTCCCCAAGCCAACCATGGGCAGGTGGTCCCCTGTTCCCAATATTGCTTAGTTCATCCACCATTCCTGGCAGATCCAGTTTCCTCCCCCCAACCTCAAGACTGAGTCAGGTGTTCCTCTAGGGGGAGTGGGATGCAAAGAGTAAGTCCAAGGTATTTCTGATCACAAGATGTTCAGTGGCTGTGGTTTGCAGCTTGGAAATGATTTGCTTTTTTCTTGTTTTGTTTGTTTGTTTGTTTAGAGTCCACTAATGCGTGAGTACATCCCCTGCTTATCTTTCTGGGATTGTGATATCTCGCTCAGGAGGATATTCTCCAAATCCATCCATTTGCCTGCAAATTTTGGGATATCATTTTTTTTTTCTTACTGCTGAGTACTAATCCATTGTGTAGATGAACCACACTTTGTTAATCCATTCTTCAGTTGGGGGACATCAAGGTTGTTTCCAGGTTCTTGCTATTGCAAATAACACTGCTATGAACATAGTTGAGCTAGTGCCTTTGGAATGTGACTGTGCATCTTTAGGGTATACACCGAGTAGTGGTATTGCTGAGTCCTTGGGGAGATTGATTTTTAATTTTCTGAGAAACCGCCATACTGTATTCCAAAGTGGCTGAACAAGCTTACATTCCCACCAACAATGGAAGGGTGTTCCCCTTGCTCCACATCCTCTCCAGCATAGACTGTCATCTGTGTCTTTTATCTTAGCCAATTTAATAGATGTCAGGTGGTATCTCAAAGCTGTTTTGATTTGCATTTCTCCGACGGCTAAAGATGATGAGCACTTGTTCAAGTGCCTTTCAGCCATTCGTAATTCCTCTGCTGAGAATTCCCTTTTTAGATCTGAACCCCATTCTTTGATTGTGTCATGTAAGGTTTTGGACTCTAGTTTCTTGAGACCTCTATATATTTTAGAGATCAGTCCTCTGTCACTTGTAGTATTGGTGAAAATCTTTTCCCATTCTGTAGGCTGTCATTTTGTCCTGTTGACAGTGTCCTTGGCTTTACAGAAGCTTTTTACCTTAAGAAGAACCCACTTATTGATTGCCAATTTTAGTGTCTGTGCCACTGCTACTGTATTTAGGAAGTGGTCACCTGTGCCAATTCGTAGAAGTATATTTCCTGCTTTCTTTCCTATCAAGTTCAGAGTGGCTGAGTTTATGTTGAGATCTTTGATCCACTAGTATTTGAGTTTTGTGCAGGGTGACAGACTTGATTCTATTTGCATTTTTCTACACACTACCATCCAGCTATGCCAACACCATTTGTTAAATATACTATCTTTTTTCCATTGAACATTTTGGGCCTCTTTGTTGAAGATCAGGTGTTCATAGGTTTTGGTTTAATGTCAGGATCTTCAATTTAATTCCATTGATCCACAAGTCTGTTTTTATGACAGTACCAGGTTGTTTTTTATTACTGTAGCTCTATAGTATAACTTGAAGTTGGGGCTGGTGATGCCTCCTGAGTCTGAGGTTCTTTTGTTGAGCAAAATTGTTGGCTTTCTTGTTATTCCAAATGAAATTGCATATTGTTCTTTCAATGTCTGTAAAAAATTGTGTTGGGATTTTGATGGGAAGTGCATTAAATCTGTAGATTGCTATGGTAGAATTGCCATTTTTACTATGTTGATCCTACCTATCCAGGAACACGGGAGAGCTTTCCATTTTCTGATATGCTCTTCAAATTCTTTCTTCAGTGATTTAAAATTTTTGTCAAATAGTTCTGTTACTTCTTTGGTTATAGTTACTCCAAAGCATTTAATACTATTTGCAGCTATTATGAAGTGTAATGTTTGCCTTATTTCTTTTTCAGCTCTTCTATCATTAGTGTATTGAAGGGCTCTTGATTTCTTTGAGTTAATCTTGTATCCTGCTACAATGTTGAAGGTGTTAATCAGCCATAGAAATTCCTTGGAAGAATTTTGTGGGTCACTTATGTATACAATCATATCATCTGCAAATAGAGATAGTTTTACTTCTTCTTTTACAATTTGTATCCCCTTCATCTCCTTTTGTTTTCTTATTGCTTTAGATAAAACTTCCAGAACTATATTGAATAGATAAAGAGATTGAGAACATCCTTGTTTAGTTCCTGATTTTAGTGAGATTGCTTTGAGTGTTTCTCCATTAACTTTGATATTGGCTGTCAGCTTCTTGTAAATCGCCTTCATTATGTTGAGATATTTCTCCTGTGTTCCTGATTCCTCCAGAGATTTTATGATAAAGGAGTGTTGAATTTTGTCAAAGGCTTTTTCAGCATCTAAGGATTTGATCATGTGATTTTGTTCCTTTAGTTTGTTAATATGATGGATAATGACTATGGTTTTTCGTATGTTAAACCAGTCCTGCATATCTGGGATGAAGCCTACTTGGTCATGGTGGATGATGTTTTTATATATTGTTGTACACGGTTTACTAAATTTTTGTTGAGAATTTTCGCATCAATATTCATGAGGGAAATTGGTCTGTAGTTCTCCTTCTTTGTTGTATCTTTGAATGGCTTGGATATTAGGGTAATTGTGGCCTCATAAAAGGAATTTGACAATATTCCTTCAGTTTCTACTGTGTGAAATAGTTTGAGGAGTAATGGTAATAATTCTTCTTTGAATGTCTGGTAGAATTCGGCACTGAAACCATCTGGACCAGGGCTTTTATTTTTGGGGAGGCTTTTAATAACAGCTTCAGTTTCCTTAAGGGTTATAGGCCTGTTTAGGTAATTAATCTGTTCTTCATTTAATTTTGGTAAATGGTACCTGTCCAGAAAGCTGTCCATTTCTTCAAGTTTTTCCATTTTTGATGAATACAGATTTTCTTTTTTTTTTTTGTTTTGTTTTGTTTTGTTTTTGTTTTTTTTGTTTGTTTGTTTTTTGCTTTTTTTGGTTTTTTTGGTTTTTTTTCTTCCTTCTTTATTTTGTATTTATCAAAAAAAAAAAAACACAGTAAAAAGAATTTAAAATGTGGAAGAGTTAACAATAACTATACAGAGGATAAGAATGATAGGCATGGCTTATCAAGGGAAGAAATACAAATAAGATTGCTACACCTATATTTTCTTTGTGTTCATCTTTCCCTCTGAATTTTTTTTTTT
>PVIH01023163.1:0-25474 GCA_004025045.1 Sigmodon hispidus
TTGAGCTAATACCTTTGGAGTGTGAATGTGCCTCTTTAGGGTATATACCCAGAAGTGGTATTGCTGGGTCCTTGGGGAGATTGATTCTCAATTTTCTGAGAAACCTCCATATTGTATTCCAAAGTGGCTGAACAAGCTTACACTCCCACCAACAATGGAGGAGTGTTCCCCTTGTTCCGCATCCTCTCCAGCATAGGCTATCATCTGTACCTTTTATCTTAGTCAATCTAACAGGTGTTAGGTGGTATCTCAAAGTTGTTTTGATTTGCATTTTTCTGATGGCTAAAGATGAAGAGCACTTTTTCAGGTGCCTTTCAGCCATTCGTAGTTCCTCTGCTGAGAATTCCCTTTTTAGATCTGAACCCCATTTTTTGATAGGGTTATTCAAGGTTTTGGGCTCTAAATTCTTGAGCACTTTATATACCATGCCTATGGAGTTATGACTGAAACATCAGCTCCCATGTCAACTAAACCTTGCATAAAAATATTGTCTATTCTTATGGTCAACTTTGGTCTTTGTTCATTTATGGAGGTCTGCCAAAATATGTGTTTTATTGGTTTACTGGATACCATCAACTTCTCTTATAAGGGCGATCTATTGTCTATGGCTACATGGTCTACTGTTTCAGGCTTGGGATTTGTTACTCGTCCTGAGAACACTGCTCTTCCACTGTGACTGGATATGACTGAACCTTTTTTGGTTTGGATGTCTGACTCTTGGGGGCTTCCCGGGGGGGAGCCCCAAGTTATGTTTCCCGACGTTAAAAGCTTGCCATCTTTGTCTCTTATAGATCTACATTCATTTGTCCAATGTCTGCCTTTGTTACATCTCCTATATAGTCCAGGAGGTAGTGGCCTTCTGTTAAGTCACTCCTGGGATTGGAAGAATTCCCATGTATACTTTGCCTACAATTTCTCTTTATATGGCCTGGCTTACCACAATTGAAACTAATAATGCTTTTATTTCTCATTTTAAAAATAGCAATGGCTTGTCCTACCCAATTCTCTTCATCAGAGTATAGATATTCAACATTAATTGCAAGTTGAATCCATTCTTCTGTGGATGTACCTCTGATCTTTAAAGGCATGATCAATTTCTTACATGTCATATTTGCATTATCGAAGGCCAAAGAGAGTATCAATTGTTTCCAAACTTCTGAATCTGACACTGCTCTATATACAGCCTGAGTCAACCTCTGTGAAAAGTCTGTATAAGGCTCCTTCAGACCTTGTTTAATCTGAGTATATGACTTAATTCTCTGTCCTGGGTCTAAAACCTTTTCCCAAGCATTTAGGGCAGCAGTACAGCACAGCAAAAGAGCATGGTCATCATAAGTAGCCTAAACTGATATATCAGCAAACTGACCTTCCCCAAGGATTTAGTCCTTGGAGATGGGAACATTCCCAGTTTGATCTCGAGATTCCAAGGCTTTAGCCTCTTTCCTAAACCAATTCCTCCACTGCAAGCTTTGGCCATCATTCAACACTGTGGTTGCTAAATTCTTACAGTCATTAGGAATTACCCGATTCTGTGCTGACCATGAATTTATTGATTGTTTGACAAAAGATGATTGTATACCATATGCCTCTAAGTCTTCCTTTATTGTTTTTAGATCCTTCATGAGTATAGGTTCATAATTGTATCCCACATTGTCTGAAGCCCTTCCACATGATTGTGGTTTTCTTGGTCTCTGCCACAACTGGGAATAGAGTTGCAGGGGTGGGGGTAGTCCCCTCATGGTAACCACTCTAGGTATAGAACCTTACCTACAGTAGCATCTTTTAAGAGGGGGTTCTGGGTTGTCTTGAGCAGATGTTGCCTTAAAATCCTTTTCGAAAATCTCCAAGCGAGCTTCATGATCTTGTAACCTAGTGGTAATGGTCTTTTCCAGTGTTTTAAAGTCCTCTATAAATGACCTCTCCAACAATTTCATAGAGTGGAAAATCCTCTCAGTCTCCACATCTACCCGTTCTACTACCTTCATTCCAGTTTCCTAGAATTTTCATCCAGTTTCCTAAAATTTTCATCCAGTTTCCTAAAATTTTCATCCAGTTTCCTAAAATTATCATCAATATGAGCTCTGCACTTCTCTTTAACCAATGCAGACCTCTCCTCTATGGAAGCAACAAGTTTCTGTTTTGTCTTAATATGTTCATCCATGCCAGACATCTTAGCCTCACATGACTCTATGTTGGGATCCTTTAAAATAGGTAGGTATAAAGTATATTATCACACAAAAAAGCAAAAGAACTCCTGGGTTGAGATAGCCTCCAAATGTATAATCCTGAAAATAATCCTCTATCATCATTGTGAAAAAGTGGGTAAAATTCTGAACATTTATCTGGTCAGACATTGTAGAAGAAAAAGGATTACCTTACTCAGATGTAATGAGGACTTACAGCTGTCAGCTGTCGCAGTTGTGATCAGCAGTCGCAGCAAAGTTGCGAGAAACAAGGTGGTGATTCGGCTGGGACAGACTTTGTTTCTTTCAACAAATCTGACCTGATGTGCGCCACCAGAACTGGCTCGATCTGGTCTCTCTGATTTCTGCTCACTGACCTCTCTCAGTAGCTCTGCCCAGAGACCAGCGCTGTGGCAGGGGGCAAGTCCCTAACTAGCCGCTCGATCTTCTCCACAGCTGGAGTCAGTCCCACATTGGTAGGCAGCAGATATTATGGTAAGTAAGCCACTGTGAGATATATATTAAGTAATATTTATTATCCAAATATCACTTACAGAGAAGGGTTTTGTTCAAAGGGAGAATATAGAGGGGGAAGCAGCATCCCAGAGAGTTTTCTGACCACCAGATCCACAGCCAATCCAGGAACTGCCACAGAGCTCAGCTTCCTCTTCTGCCTCCTTCCAGTTGACCATGCCCCGCTGGGCCTTGGCACTCTGACATGTAGCTTCTGATTCCCGCTACACACTTCCCACCTCCTTTCTGCATCTGAGTTGCCCACATGACTGCTCCTGAGTGTTGGAACTGTTATTCGGTAAAATAATGGTCACATTAGTATAGATGCTTGACAGCATGACTTTTGATGTGGAAGAAGAGATGGTCTAGTAGCTAGATGACCAAAGACTCACCCACATGTACAACTGGATTCATTGGATGTAAGGATGACTCATATCTCTGGATAGTAGGAGAGTCCAACACACTACTTAGTACAACATGTAGTTTAAAATTCAATTTATTATTTCTGGAATTTTTCACTTCGTATTTTAGACCATGATTGACTGTGGGAAACCTACAGAAAGTGAACAAGGATATCAGTGGAGGTTCCTGGATATATTTAAGGATGTGATGGTGATCAAAGTTTTGATTTTATAGTAATATATGTTCATGACAGTTGAAATTCAGAGAGAGGCACAAAGAAAAACATAAAACCCATTCCTGGGCTCCTGCTTGCTCTCCATTGCTCAGAGGTCATTCTTTGTGGACTTGATTCTTCCTCAGTGGTAACACAAGCATCAACATTTTCATATCTAATGCCACAGTGGCCACTGAACTATGATTGATAAGCCAACCTGTTTTTCTCTCTGTTCTAGGTGTTCAGGTATTTCCTCACATTTACATGGCAGCCTTAGCTTCTCTAATGTCTCTTCTTGGGTACTGAATGCTTTGTAACTTGGTTGCTTCCTAGCCTGTTCAGTCTTGGTTCTTTTGAGCAGTACTCCTGATGCATACCAGAACTCATGTGTTGACTTTGTAGGTTTCTTCACTTCTTTCCAAAGCTTTTGTTTGTTTGCCTTTTGCTTTTCAATCTGGGATATTTGTTCAAATTCATCCTCTGTTTCATCTAGTGAAATCTTAAATGCTAATTGCAGCAGAGAGAAATGGAGAGAGAAAGAGAGAGAGAGAGAGAGAGAGAGAGAGAGTGAGCAGAGTGCTGTGTTGCCATTCCTTCAAACTGAATCACTTACTCAGGGTAGGGAAGGATTGTAATATAAGTTTCTGGCCTGTCTAGCCTGTGGTCTAGACCCGAAGACCTGCAGTCCCACAGAGACACACAGAAGCTTATATTGGAAACACACTGTTTGACCTATCACTCAGGCTTATTGCTAACTAGCTCTTGCATCTTAATTCAACCCATTTCCATTAATCTGTCTTGCCACTTGGCCCTTGGTTTACCTATTTCTTTACACATTGCTCCTTGGGCAGCTGTATCGTGACTCTGCCCTCCTTCCCCTATCTCTGCTCAGACTTCCCTCCTCCTTCTAAGATGCCCTGCCATGGGCCAAAACAGTCCTTTTATTAACAAATGATATTCACAGCATATAGACAGATGACATCCCACATCAAAGTCTCATAGAGCTTCAGAAGCCAGTGAAGCTTCCAAGGCCCCTGGCCTTGGTGAGTCTCTATAAGCATCAAGCAGTTGCTGGAGAAGATGAGAATTCTGTGGACTTGTCTGCCTGTCAGCTATGCAGGCGCCTCTAGGGAGGTCACTCTGTGTCACCCATATTAGAGTGTGTTTTCTTGATGATGGAGCTGCCTTTGAGTCACCCATGTTTCTATAAGCAACCTCCAACCATGTTCCTGAATGTGACTCCAGTGAGCTTAGGTATCCTGTGGATAGACATTGGTGGGATTGATTCTTTGTTGCCCCTTGTCTTATGTCTTCCCAGGAAAGTTACATGAGGCTGAGATCATCCAGTATGTAGTTGTGCAAAACTTTATTGAAGGGGCATGATGGGGGGTGCACCACGCCAAACCTTGACCAGCAGGAAAAGACACGACACCAGGATCCTTCTGTGGCAATTGACCAGGTCCTTTATTGAAAACAGCATCTTCTTGCAGCAGCAGCCGCTCCCAGCCCGTGCAGCCAGCTTTCCATCTATAGGAACACCTGACTCAATCTTGAGGGAGGGGGGACAAAACTGGATTTGGCCAGGAGTGAAGACTGATCCAAGCATTATTGGGCCAGTGTGACCATAGGACTGTCTGCTCCCTGCCCAGGGAGGGGATGGGGAGTTGCAGAGAAGAAAAATGATCAGATGTGGTGGGAGGGGGAAGAGACTTTCAATAAGGATATACAGGGATGGAAAAAAAATTCAGAGGGAAAGCTGAACACAAAGTAAATATATGTGTAGCAATCTTATTTGCATTACCACCCTTGATAAGCTATGCTTATGATTATTATCCTCTGTATAGTTATTGTTAACTCTTCGGCATTTTTAAATTCTTTTTACTGTTTTTTTGATAAATACAAAATAAAGAAGGGGAAAAAAAAAACAACTCAAGGTTCACCACTCAGCAACTGCCATGTGGGCCTCTACCATAGGGCCACGCATACGGAAGCAAGTGAGTCAACTCTGCACAAACCATATATGGAGTTGATTGTCAGAAGGAGCGCTCACCATCGGGGTGGTGGAAGGCGAATACCCTATCCTATTCATGAGGCCCTAACTGTTTTTATTGATGGTTCCAAAACTGGCAAAGCTTTGTATGTTATTAAGGGTGAGCCTCATTTTATACACACCACCTTTAAACCTGCTCAGTTGGTGGAATTGTTTACTGTGTGTCATGTTTTTCAATTATTAAAGACCTGCCCATTTAATTTGTTTTCAGATAGTCATTATGTTTTGAGAGCTTTACAGGTTTTGGAAATGGTTCCATGTCATTCAGCCAAGCACACCCACCTTTCAGCTGTTTTTTGAGATACAAATGCTTATTAGGCAGCACTCATATTCCTTTTGTGAGGGACATATTTGGGCCCATTCTGGCCTGCCAGGGCCTCTAACTCAAGGCAATGAACTCACTGATTTGGATACCTGCATTGCTGCCCTTTCACAGACAGTTGATTCATTGTTCCTCGCTCAAGGAGCTCATGCTATTCATCATCTTAATGCCCACACCCTGCGTTTAAAATTTTCCATGACTAGGGAGCAGGTGAGACAGATCGTTAAGAATTGTAAAAATTGTCTGACCCTACTTCCAGAACCCCACGTTGGGGTGAATCCTAGAGGATTAGTTCCAGGACAGCTATGGCAAATGGATGTTACTCATATTCCATCCTTTGGTAAATTAAAGTTTGTACATGTTATCATTGATACTTTTAGTGGATTCATTTGCGCTTCCACCCATTCTGGGGAGGCCACAAAGGAAGTTATAAATCACCTTATGTATGTTTTTTCTGCTATGGGACAGCCAACAGTGATAAAAACTGACAATGGGCCTGGATATGTTAGCTAAAAGTTTAAGCAGTTTTGTTCTCAGATGAATATAAAACACATTACTGGAATTCCCTACAATCCACAGGGACAAGGCATAGTGGAACGGGCTCATCAGACTCTAAAAAATACCCTTATTAAGCTTGCTTCACAAGAGACATTATATTCATTTAAAGGAAATAGTAAAGTTTTGTTATCACATGCCCTTTTTGTTTTAAATTTTCTGACAGTGGACATTAATGGCAAATCTGCTGCGGAGCACCTCTGGCATCCTACCACACAACCAGATTATGCTCAAGCTTTATGGAAAGATCCATTAACAGGCAAATGGAATGGCCCTGACCCAGTGATTATTTGGGGAAAAAGCTCAGCCTGTATTTATAATTCTAAAGAAGGGGGACCCAGAGGTTGCTAGAACGGCTGATTAAACTATATGATAAATTTCAAACTGAAGCTGTATGGAGAGATTCTGCAGCTAATAAAACAGCTAACAAAACCTGAGTGAATCCAGGAAAAAGTCCTTTGAATTCTTTCTTTTATTCTGCTTCCTTACAGAAGAATGATACATCCTTGGACCTTTTGTTTATGGAGCCTGCTCCTGAGATTCAGCTTGATTATGGCTGGACTTGATCAACTTGTGGACCCTGAGGCCATTATTATGACCTTATTTGGCCCTCCTTGTGATTGCCAAGGAGGAAAGATATTAGCATTACAGAAGCCCCAGTTTTCTAACCATAGTGTTGACTGTGGTGCCTTAGGGACTGGAACTGCAGGATTGGCTACTGCAGTCTCCTCTTACTCTAAGCTTTCACAACACTTGGCTAATGTTGTTCCTAATGATTATCAATCTGTCAAAGATCTCCAAGATCAAATAGATTCATTAGCTGAAGTGGTCCTGCAGAACTGCAGAGGTCTGGACCTACTGACTGCTGATAGAGGCGGCATATGCTTAACCTTGTAGGAAAAATGCTGTTTTTATGCCAACAGGTCTGGTATTGTTAGAGATCGAATTAAAAAACATCAAGAAGAGATCGAGGAATGGTGACATGATTTCTTTGAGAGTCCTGTTTGGATTACTTTTGCTTATTTCCTTTGGCCCTTGGGCTTTTAAGCACCTA
The DNA here is from genome assembly GCA_004025045.1 of Sigmodon hispidus. Taxonomy (NCBI): domain Eukaryota; kingdom Metazoa; phylum Chordata; class Mammalia; order Rodentia; family Cricetidae; genus Sigmodon; species Sigmodon hispidus. The sequence goes on from PVIH01023163.1 coordinate 7,294, forward strand.
ATGCACTTTGTAAAGGATCAGATAGATCCTATTTTGACAAAAAATTCGGCCTTGGTGCATTATTATCCCTTAGAAGCTCAGGAAGATCCTACAGAGTGCAAAGCAGTCCTTCCTGGGAGAGGGCTTCAGTTCCATAAGCTTCTTCCCTGACAACCCCAAACAGCTAGAGAATACCCAATGAAGGGAATAGTATGGAGCTTACCCTGAGGGCACAACATACAGAGGTCATACTAACCAGCTCAACAAGGCATGTTGCCAGTGGTAAGGTTGCCCTCCATATAGCCTAAGACAGGATGTTCTCTCACAACCACCCTTTGGAGAATTTGTTCTTTAAAGGAAAGGGCGAATTGTTAGGAACAGCAAAAGCATCAGAAACAATAGCTCCCTGTTGCTCTAAGCAAACAGCACCTGGAGTCTGGCAAAACTGTCTTCACAAACACTCCCCCATAACCACAGGAGGTACTTTCAAAGTAGCACAATGGCCAAAGGAACAGCCAGCCCTCCCCGACCTTGAGACTTTCAGCCCTTGCTTGTGCAAATCCTATCAGTCTGCCCCACCAGCCCTCCCTGACCTTGAGACTCTCCCCTCTTGCTTCTGCAAACTTTTTCCACTCTCAGCACTTTTTTCTACTCTCTCCTTTCCTGCCGCCCCTGCGGGCATATAAACCCTTTCTTATCTTCATAAATGAGACCTTGACACTACTCAGACTGACTCTGTCTTTCTTAATGTGCTTGGTCTCCTTTCTCTCTCACCCCCATTGGTATTTCAGGAGGAGCCTCCCCGAGCCTAATGAATAACCAATCCTGCTGGATGGGTCACTTTTGTGACTTCATTTTTCTTTAATGGCTTTATGGCTTTTGATTTTCCTTTGATGTCTATAGTGTTGATGAGAAGAGAGGCTGGGCATGTTTTCTTTACATGCTCATTCTTTCCTTTGAATGAGGGACTGGCTGAGTCTTCTCTCAGTGTACCCAGGGCTTATCAGCTGATAGGCTTTATCCATGGAAGCTTGGACTAGGCACAATGAGCTCCTCTTGCAACAGTGTGTAATAATCTGAAGACCCTGCCTTGGTGATGACTACTCACTTTGGAGGCAGAATGTTCATTTCCTTGCCAAAGATGGTGTTCATTTGGCTTCTGGGACACACATTAGTGTTAGTGCTATAGATGTGAGGGACTGATATAGATTCTTTACTACCTGTGGGCCATACAGACTGATGGGTCTAGGTATTATATCCCTCTAAAGGTTCTCTCATGGTGTAAGCAGAGGCTCTCCCCTCTACTACCTCTAAATGGAACTGGTCCTAACTTCAGCTCACACATTCACTTGTCCCCATTTTTCATGTTCAGTGAAATGAACCACTTCAGCTGGACTCCAGGGGAGTGATGAAGGTCCAGGGCTGGTTAGCAGAGCCTGGCTCCAGTGTCTATCCTTTGAGCATGTTCCCAGTTTCCATATTGTATTCCTCACTTCACTTTCCACTGCTTGGTGGAAACTTTTTTAGCTATTATTCTAGTTACAGAAGGAATATTTACAAATATTTGAGTTGACCCATTTTCTTTTTCTTCCTAGGAAGCATGTTACTGTGTGTTGGATCAGCTAAATCATCCATGTATATGTTTGTGTGTGTGTGTGTGTGTGTGTGTGTGTGTGTGTCTGTATGTCTGTGAATCTCTAATGGGGTTTCCTTTCACTTAAGAGCAGCCTGCTGGGATTCACTTTTCCAGTCACTTTTATATCATATATAGAAATTACACTCACATACACACCTGAGATGAAGCTTTCTAGGGGAAAAAGAACATTATTCATAAACTACTACTGACTTCTTTATCCTAATCTGTGTAATTTCTTACAAAATCCATGTTGTTCTTTAAAAGATAAACAAGGTATTGAAGGTAGAGAGCCCTTGCCTAAAAGGTTGTTGGTTTACAAGGAAAACTAGTTTCAAGACATACCTGGCCACTGCCCAGGGAGCCTCCCCTACTCTCATGCTGGCACACCATGTATTCCAAGTATTTTTTTAGAGCTCTACCGGCCCATAAATCTCTGAGGTTATGACAAAGGAGCCAGACCAGGGATGAGGAGATCAGCAGTCACCCTGCCCTTCTGGTTCCATGGTGAGCACAGAAGCTTGGCTCAGTCCCAAGCTCTGGCCTTTCTATATTACTCAACTGTCTTTGGTCTCTCTGGGAGCTGGAGACTTTTTTAGGGTAAAGCACCTCTCCCTCCAGCTCATGTGAGGACTGGGTTTGATGCCCAGCACTGTAAACAAATGAAGCAAAAAAATTAAGAAATAGGGATCTAGAAAGAGAGGGCATGCCCTGATCTCATGGGTATTCAATGAAGCTTGCCCAGCAATGGTTATGTATGTGGAGATCTGAGTGATGTGTGGAGGAGAAACACTTTCAGAATGAAGACATAGCTCTTAACACAAGCTGCTGACTCTGCCTATTCATGTCCTGTGGGCTCTTGCCTGGATGGGATTCTCTGTTTCCTGCATGAACCAGCAGAGCCATACACAGGTATAGGGTTATTCTGACAGAAAGCCAGCTAGCTGCTTAAAGCCTGAGGCACTGAGCAGTCACCTCAACAGGAACTTTGGTAGAGTTATAAGCAAAAATGTTTAGAGGCAAAACCTACAGGAACTGGGTCGCAGGCGAGAGGACAGCTAAAGGCACTGAGCCTGGGGTCTGGCTTGGTGTTGTCTTTCCCGAGACCAGATTCCTTTACTGGTTGTACAGTCCAGGCAGTGTGGAAATGGAGCAGAACTTCTCAGCTGCAGCAAGTGTGGGCTGATGCCTGGTCTCACCAAATTCCCTTCAGTGAGTGAGTAACTGAGTATGGATGAAACACCACTGCCCATACTCTGTAGAAAATACTCTATGTACATCTCCAGTGTCCCTACCCATGCCCAGGCCAGAGTGGGATCAATTCCTGCTCAGGTAGCAGATGGCTGAAAACTGAGTTCTATGTATTTCCCTCTCACATTATAATAATGACAGCAAAATGGCCTCTGAAGGGTCATTGAGAGGAAGAAATATATAATGTTCTATGTTGTGAAATCTGGCTGACAGCCTGCAGGTATGCACCCCCAAATTTCCATGTTGAAACTGTGTGCTTGCTTTGGGAGGTTAGCAGACCTGGGGATAGCAATCAGCCCAGGGGTTACCATCTGAGGCCTGTGTGCTAAGGCATGCTGACTCACCTGTCATCTCTGTAATGCCTGCTGTGCTTGCCAAGATCTTTTCCAAATGCACTTCATGTCTGTTGTTTGTTTTTTTTTTTATTAGACAGGGTCTCATGTAGTCCAGGTTGGACCTGAATTTACTTTGTAGCCAGGCTGGCCATAAATTTCAGAACCACTTTTTCTGCTTTCCAAGTGATAGGATTGTAGGCTTAGCCTATCACACCCAAGAGAAGGAGAGAGAATGTCTGTGTTGTTGTGTACAATAAGCAGAGGCCAGACATCAACATTAGGTGTTTCATTCATTTAACTCTTCACCTAGTTCTCTTGAGACACGGTCTGTCACTGAAACTGGAACTCAACCATTTCTCTAGACTGGTTGGTCAGCCTGCTCCAGCATCAACTTGTCTCCAGGGCTGGGGTTATAGTTAGATGCTGCTGTGCCTTGCTTTGATGTGGCTGCTGAAGATCTGAACTAATGTCCTCACTTTACTAACAAAGCCATCACCCCAGCCAGAGAGCTATGTTTCCTTAGTGATGCTTGTAGTAGGATTATATTTGTAATGTTGTAAAGATGTGTCCTGCCTATGGGTTTAATAAAAAGCTGATTGGCAAAAGGCAAATATGAAGGGTGGGCATGACTACCAGGTTAAGAAAATTCAGGAACATCTCAGAGCAGACACAGATGCCAGAGATACTGGAGCTGCCAGGAGACAGAGAAAATATTGCTCTGAGAAAAGATATCAAGCTGCACAGCTCAATAGAAGGTTTAGATCAGATGAAAGAGCTAGCTAATCTTATGCCTTGGCCCTAGGTCAATCAGCATAAAAATAATACAATCACCTGTGTGATTCTGTGGGACTTTGGGTTTGAACCTCTGTCCAGTCCCAGAAAGTCTGTGCCATAATCATTTACAACAGATGCTCTTGACAACAGTAATGGAAGGGTGGTGGGGGAGTATAATTGACAGGCAGAAGGCCTTGTGACAACCACTGTATAGGTGGGAGGTCTTGGAATAGCCTCATTTGCAAAGACCGTGCATCCCAACCCCTCAGCCTGTCTCTTCTATTACACTATAGTGAACTTTGATCCCAAGTTCTTCTGAGGTCACAAAGTACAAAGTGGCTTGGGCAAGGATATCCATGGTTACACTACATAAACCATGACACATGGAGCCAGAAATCAGGAGTCCACTCTGTGGGCACACACCAGGAGGATGAGCCAGGCAGGGGTAGCTGCAGGGTCCCTGTATTTGGCCAAAGCATCATAGGATAACAAAAGTAGCTCACAATTAAAAAGGACTTTAGAAGCACAGGCACTGTGGGTGGGGTTTGCCATGTCCTATGATTCAGCTTGTGTTTCTTCATCTTTGAGACAGCATCTCAAACTGTAGCCCAGGCTGGTGTAGAACTGTCTGATTACCCTGCCTTAGCTTTCTAAATTCTGAGATTGGAGGCCTGGGCAACCACAGTTCCTTGTTCTCATGGGGGGGTGCTCTGCTGAATACCTGAACTGAATGCCTGGGTCAAACCCTAGAAGCCAGGGTCTTTTAGTAACAGTATTAAAAGATGAGGCCTAATGAGAGGGGTGTAGGTCTTGAGTTCGAAGCCCTCATAAATAAATTGATGCCTTTGTTGAAAGGAAGTCTTGGGTGTATTCATCTCTTCTGCCCTATCAAGACAGAACAGGAAGGGTTCATGGTAGGCCACCTTGACCTTTGATTTTTCAGCCTCCAGAACTGTGAGAATCAAATTTCTTTTCTTTTAAAGTATTGTGTTATCGAAACACATAAAGTATCAAGTATTATGTTATAGCAATGCAAACATATTAAACTATTATTTTAATTCAAATTTGTGTTGTTTATTTTCTTGAGAAAGGCTTTTCTGTGGAATAGTCCTGATTGTCCTGGAATCCATTTTATAGACCAGGCTGGCATCAAACTCAAAAGATCTACCTACATCTGCCTCCTGAGTGCTGAGATTAAAGGTGTGTATCACCATGCCTGGCTTCAACTTAATTTTAGAAACACATGGTAGCAATATATATATTAGCCGTCAGCCACTTTGGCTTATGCACCCCTAATTATAATCCCTTAAAATAATCTCAATCAAGTTACTTATTGTTTTTCCTGAAGTCCTTCTGTGATGCTGGGATATTGTGTGCTTTAGAAAGTGTCTGCAGGGATCAGAGATCTGGAGAGACTGTGCATAACAAATAAGAGACTACATAGATGCTGGATACCATTTTAAAACAACTTTACAACTGATAAAATGGCCTTTTAAAGTGCTGAGGTATTATACAGAAGAGTTACCTGTCTAAATGGGACTGAAGGTCTGTTTTCCTCCTGTGAGGAATACTAAAATATGGAGTGAGATAAACTGTAGGTTTCCTGACTTAAGGAAACTGAGGTTCTGAGAGATGGTCAAGATCTTTAGAGGGTACCCTGAAGAATATCATCTGGAAGGGACAAGGGAGCCAGATGGATGCCATAAAGAACTGAAGTGCAGAAGCTACTGAGTTGCTGCAGTTGAAAGAGAAGCTTCAGCCTGTGCATAAGAAGCCCTGAGCTAAGAAGAACTGAAAAATTGTGTTAACTAAGACAGGGAAGCTAGACTCTTGTGTGTTCACATGGACAAGTCACTGGATTTGGACGCCTATGAAAAGTATAACCTTGGGTATCTGAGCCACAGGACTCAGCTATGAGCCATGGTGGCTAATGGAACTCAGCTCATCCTTCCTGAACAGAAGGAGTCTGGGCAGTGTGACACCACATCATTGTTGGAGGCTACATGCTCTCATCAATATTTATAATAGAAATAATGACAGTAATTGATAACATAATGAATCAGCATTTCCTGGCTCCATTCTATGGACCAAGGGTTTCACTAACTCCTCATCCATGATTTCATTTCATCTTTGCACTGGCCTTCTCTAAATTATAAGTGGGAAATTTTAAGGCATGCTAAAACATTGTTCTTCCTTTGTTTCCTCTCAAAACAGATTTGAAATTTTAAGAAAATGTATAAGACCCCAATGCTTGAGAAAACAGCCTTTCAAAAATGCTATTTGCCCAGAACCTAACATGTCAAGATAGGCTCTACACAAATGAGTCCTGAGAAATAACATTTGTTATATAGGATTTATTCCTAGGTGAGGAATTTCAAGTCACTATAAAGCATGGTTGATATTGCATTCAGACTCAGAACTTCTAATGCCAAAGTCCTTGCACTCCCTGACAGCCACACTGCTTCCTTAGATGACTGCATCTCAGATCTAAGGGCTGAGGCCGTGTACAGTACAGTCTAATGCTATGGGAGACATCAAAGAGGATTATGGGGCTATGAAAATTGATCACAGCTGGTGTTTCTCATGTGCAGTCACAGCAGCAGTGAGGTAGAGGCACCTGGACTACATAGAAACTATAACAAGGAAGGGAAGAAGGACAGGAGGAAGGACAGACATGTAAGGGAGGAAGGTCGCTGCAGATTACATGAGTTCCTGCAGTCTGAATGGTCACAACCACTGGTCCAGAAGATGAAGAAGCCCAAGAGGACGAAAGAGCCCCCTCAAACCACCGAAGCAAAGCAACAATAGGAAGGCTGTAAGCAACTAGGGCTTGTCTTCCATTTGTCATCATTGTCACCCTTGAACAATTAGCTCAGAACAAAATAATTTAAATTTCTCACCCATTTATTAAATAGAGCTACATTATCCCCTTAATGAAAACTGCATTGAAGCCCCTAAGACCTGGGTTTCTACTAGCAGCAGGTCTCCAGACCTAGCATCGCCACCGTTATATCAAGAGTCCCTTGGGGATCCACAAAATGGGAAGGCCACCTACATATTGCCAAGATAACCTAAATATGAGTTACCCTCTGACAAGAGATGGCAAAGAGTGAAAAGATCAAAGTTTTCTTGGCCCTTAAGGCATTTCCAAAATTCTTGAAGCCAGCTGACATGCAGGATCTGGGTAGGAGGTACCTCACTTAACTCTCATTTCCTGATATCCTCACCTTGACCAGGCTTTTATTTTTAAAGCTTTAAAAAGAAAACTGTTTCAGTGCTGACTCACAACTATATGATCTCAGAGCTGCATCTTAAGTCATCTGTATATAAAAATAATAAAAGCAGTATTTAGTTTGTACAGAACAAACAACAGGCCTCTCCCCCTTCCCCACCATCCTCCCTCTCTTCTCTCAAACAAGCACATCTATACATAATGAGCACAAGATGAAGGAGGGATGGGAACATAAACCACACTGAAGCATAGAGAAATCTTTCACCCAAGCCGTACCTGTCTCAATACCCTGCGAGCTTTTAAATTTTATTTCAACAAATATCAATCAAGAGCTTAATAAATAATGACCCATGGGATATAAAGATTAAAAAGTGGTACCAGCCAGGCTCCTAAGGCGCTCAGGCAAGAACTGATAACTAATGATTATGTCCGGGTTACACATTCAATGGAACTCTGTATCAGATCTTTCATATATGCATTCTCTCTTGACAGCTGTATATTGCCATCTATTATTATTCATAAAAACCAGTGAAACAGATTTAAAATTTTTTGATCTTGCAGTCAATGCAGTATTGAAAGAGCCATTTGTGACAGGAGGTGTTAAGTGTGGATAATGGGAATGAGTTAAATACGGTTCAAGTGCCTGCTATATTCACAAAGCTACGCTAATGAAGCCTACAGAGTTATATATATATATATATATATATATATATATATATATATATATATATATATGTATGTATATATGTGTGTGTGTGTATATATAATTAATGTATAACCTTAGCGTGTCACCTGATACAGAAAGTCTAACCAATATAGATTTTCTTGTTAACTAGTCAGATGAAAGAATAGCTCCTAAAAACAGATTCAACACTTTGGTGGACCTATAGGGATCAGAAAACCATGGACTGACTCATTGGATCCCACTCCCCCTAGAGGAACACCTGACTCAGTCTTGAGGTTGGGGGTAGAAAACTGAATTTGCCAGGAGTGGAGGCTGAACTAAGCAATATTGGAATAATAGGACCTTGGGACAGCCTGCCTGGCAGGGGGATGGGGAGTTTTGGAGAAGAAAAAATGACCTGATCTGGTGGTAGGGGGAAGGGACCTTGAATAAGGATATACAAGGATAGAAAATGTGACTTCTTTATTCATAATTAAAAAAAAAAACCCTCAATTTGCCTCTGTCCCCTAAGGTCAGGTCCTATGTAGCCCAGGCTGCCAGGCTGGCCTTGAACTTACTATATAGTCACAGATTACTTTGAACTTTTGATCATCTCTATTCATCTCCCAAGTGATAGGATTACAGGTGTGTGACACAAAATCAAGTTTCATGTTGTACTGGAGAAGAACCTAGGGCCTCTTGCATACTAGCCAAGCAATCTACTGAGTGGACCACATTCTCAACCCCATCTCACATCCGTTTGTGAGAAAAAACAAAACAAAACAGCCATTTGCTTTACCCTAGAAAGGCCTTCTGTGTTCGGCCTGGAGCAAACTTTCACTGAAAGGAAAGTCAATGCTTACTCCAACCATAGGTCCCACTGAGAATTTGAGGAAATGATGTTCTCAAGGCTCTCAAATGACAGAAAACCAATTAAGGCACAATTCATTACTGCATTCTTATTATGGGCCAAGTTGGGTTCCCTGAAGCCTATTAACTGTTTAACTACATATACTGCAAGTCTGCTATCACACCGTCTTCAGGTAAGTTAGCCTACAGTGGGAGTCAGGAAGTGCAATATCACAGTTGTAGTCATATTATGAGTCCTGGAAGTAGCAAAGAGTCTGCTGTGCTGACAGATGAGAGGCAAAGCAAATAAAAGCAGGTTTTCATAACTATATGCAAAAGCCTGGATATGAAAAAATGAGAAGGAAAAGAAAAGTGGGAAAAGTGAATAAAAGGAAGGGGAGAATGCATATACTGAGTATCCACTATATGTCTTGTTGCTCTAGACACTGGATACCATCTATACTTTTCTGATGTGATAAAGGTACCATGTCCAAAGCAACTTATAGAAGAAAGGTTTTCTTTGGGCCTATTGTTCCAGAGAATTAAGGTCCAGAAATAGCAGGCAGCAGCCAGCGTAGAAGGTAGCTAAAGCTGAAGCTGAGGCCTCATCCTGCACTGGAAACAAGCAGCAGAGACAGGAGATGTGGGAATGTCACATAGCTTTGAAACTTCAAAACCCACCCCCAATGATATAGTTCCTCCTGTCAGGCCACATCTCTTGGACCAACAACCGAAAACCAAGTACTCAAACACCTGAGCCCATGAAGTACAATCTTATCCAAACCACTGTACCCTCTCTATTATAACAACTCTAATTATAGTGGCAGAAGTGAAGTAATCCCCACATTGTAAACTAGAAGACAACTGAGCTCCACAGTCTCTTTCATTCTCAACCCAGACATCTAGGGCAAAGATTATTAAAGAAAGCTTTAGAGAACTTGAAGTACCATTCTTCTGTACAGATAAAGCTAATTCTCAGACATCTCAGTTACCTTGCCCCACCCCACACTGATTAGTCTTTAAAATAAGAATACAGAATATGATGGAAAAATTCTCTCTAGGACCTGCAGTGATCAGAACATAAAATGCCTTGCACTCCCAACAGGCTCAGGTTTCTGAATACATGGTCCCTAGTTAGCAGTCCTGTATTGAAAGGATATAAAACATTTGGAAAGCAACGGCTCACTGGAAGAAGTGGTTGATGGGGTGTGGGGGGCAACCTTAAGGTTTGATAATTCTGCCTGCTTCCTCTACTCTGCTTCCTGACTGCAGACACTATGTGACTAACCCCTTCACTCTCCTACAGCTATGTGATCCCTGTTATGGACGGCTGTATCCTACAGCTATGTGATCCCTGTTATGGACGGCTGTATCTCCTCTGACTGTACAGACAAACCACTCCTCTGTAAAGTTCCTCCATATCATGGGTCCAGCCACAGCAATGTAAAGGATAACTGGTATAGGATTCAATGGTTCAAAAGGGAATGGGATTTCCAGGCTGTCTCTTAGAGCCTGGGCAGTCTGGCCCCAGCCACTGAATTTCAGGATGCAAGTAGGGCACTGGTTTGCTACAAGAAGGGACAAATTATCATGGGCTGAAATGTTACCTCCATTTGATTCATTCACTTAAGAAATATTTTGAGAACATTCTTTGTTATGTAAAAGAACAGGGTGAGGCCTCACAGAAGTTACTGCCTAGTAAAGGTGCCATTGAGTGCAACAAGAAAACAAAAAATAGTGCGTGATAAGTACCTGCTTGGGTCAAGAATGGTGCGCATCACTTAAGAAAGATCAGGGATACATCTCTGAACAGAGCAGAACATGGTTTGACATAAGAAAGCTGCTGTGTGTTGGCATCATGTTGACAAAAGGCATGGATAACTATTGGAATTCCCACTAAGCTCTCCAACCTGGATTGTGAGAGCTAAACTTTCCCTCTGAGCACATAGTAGAGCAAACTCCATGGTGAAGGACAGGAAGGGCAATTCAGGTAGAGAAAAATAGCACATGCATTGGCCCAAAAACACATATTCTTTAAACATCAGGGGACCAATGAAGGGCTGTATCATATATACCACTGAGCTTTCATCTCTATAATAATTCTGTAAGCACCTAGAAAGTTGGATCCAGTATCTTTTGCATCTTTATGGGCTTATGGTAAAAAGAAGGGAATAAAAATGAGGAGTTGGAAAGCAAGGGGAGATGATATAGTACACATGGCTGCAGGCAACCCATCCATCTTCAGACACACAAAGATGGTCTCAGTGCTGAGAGAGAACACCCAGGGAGGGGCAATCTCATATCTCTTTTAAAGGCTAAGACCATAAAATTACTATAGCAACAGGGGCAACACATGATTGGTCACTTTAAAGGATACACTATAATTGTAAGGTTGCTCACAGTGGTCATGGGGTTGCCTCAAGACCAGCTGATTAGAGGGCTTTTACAACCAGGTGTTGGTCACCGCTATTCTGCTTGGAAATTCTGGCATTTTAATCACAGTTTCCACTAGACCATTATGTCTTATCTGAGTTGATTAAGGCTATCTGGGCTGGGTCACTCTGTTTCCTGGGACAGACTTTTAGACTTTTAGTTCCTTGTTGTCATGGGGGGGTGCTCTGCTGAATACCTGAACTGAATGCCTGGGTCAAACCCTAGAACCCAGGGTCTTTTAGTAACAGTATTAAAAGGTGAGGCCTAATGAGAGGGGCATAGGTCTTGAGTTCGAAGCCCTCATAAATAAATTGATGCCTTTGTTGAAAGGAAGTCTTGGGTGTATTCATCTCTTCTGCCCTATCAAGACAGAACAGGAAGGGCTCATGGTAGGCCACCTTGACCTTTGATTTTTCAGCCTCCAGAACTGTGAGAATCAAATTTCTTTTCTTTTAAAGTATTGTGTTATCGAAACACATAAAGTATCAAGTATCATGTTATAGCAATGCAAACATATCAAACTATTATTTCAATTCAAATTTGTGTTGTTTATTTTCTTGAGACAGGGCTTTTCTGTGGAATAGTCCTGATTGTCCTGGAATCCATTTTATAGACCAGGCTGGCATCAAACTCAAAAGATCTACCTACATCTGCCTCCTGAGTGCTGGGATTAAAGGTGTGCATCACCATGCCTGGCTTCAACTTAATTTTAAAAACACATGGTAGCAATATATATATTAGCCGTCAGCCACTTTGGCTCATGCACCCCTAATTATAATCCCTTAAAATAATCTCAATCAAGTTACTTATTGTTTTTCCTGAAGTCCTTCTGTGATGCTGGGATATTGCATGCTTTAGAAAGTGTCTGCAGGGATCAGAGATCTGGAGAGACTGTGCATAACAAATAAGAGACTACATAGATGCTGGATACCATTTTAAAACAACTTTACAACTGATAAAATGGCCTTTTAAAGTGCTGAGGTATTATACAGAAGAGTTACCTGTCTAAATGGGACTGAAGGTTTGTTTTCCTGCTGTGAGGAATACTAAAATATGGAGTGAGATAAACTGTAGGTTTCCTGACTTAAGGAAACTGAGGTTCTGAGAGATGGTCAAGATCTTTAGAGGGTACCCTGAAGAATATCATCTGGAAGGGACAAGGGAGCCAGATAGATGCCATAAAGAGCTGAAGTGCAGAAGATACTGAGTTGCTGCAGTTGCAAGAGAAGCTTCAGCCCGTGCATAAGAAGCCCTGAGCTAAGAAGACCTGAAAAATTGTGTTAACTAAGACAGGGAAGCTAGACTCTTGAGTGTTCACATGGACAAGTCACTGGATTTGGATGCCTATGAAAAGTATAACCTTGGGTATCTGAGCCACAGGACTCAGCTATGAGCCATGGTGGCTAATGGAACTCAGCTCATCCTTCCTGAACAGAAGGAGTCTGGGCAGTGTGACACCACATCATTGTTGGAGGTTACATGCTCTCATCAATATTTATAATAGAAATAATGACAGTAATTGATAACATAATGAATCAGCATTTCCTGGCTCCATTCTATGGACCAAGGGTTTCACTAACTCCTCATCCATGATTTCATTTCATCTTTGCACTGGCCTTCTTTAAATTATAAGTGGAAACATTTAAGGCATGCTAAAACATTGTTCTTCCTTTGTTTCCTCTCAAAACAGATTTGAAATTTTAAGAAAATGTATAAGACCCCAATGCTTGAGAAAACAGCCTTTCAAAAATGCTATTTGCCCAGAACCTAACATGTCATGATAGGCTCTACACAAATGAGTCCTGAGAAATAACATTTGCTGTATAGGATTTATTCCTAGGTGAGGAATCCAGGCTCATAAATTTCAAGTCACTATAAAGCATGGTTGATATTGCATTCAGACTCAGAACTTCTAATGCAAAAGTCCTTGCACTCCCTGACAGCCACACTGCTTCCTAAGAAATTAGAAGGAGAGTGTCACGGAAGTGAAAGCATGCAGAACAGTGTCTAGTGTTGGAAGGAGTTGGAAACATGTGCTGGCTGAGAAAATGAATGAATTCATCCCCTTAGCACCCTGAAAGTATTTACTGAACACACCAAATTCAGCTCTAACCACTCCTGGAAATGGAAACAAACAAGAGTTTAAGGAAACACAGTCTCAGTCATGTGACAGATGTGAAATGCTGATACCATGTTATCCAACTAGCATCACTCTTGAAAGGGCATTTGATTCTTGGGTATGATTACACCATCTGTCCTGAAAAGCTTTTATGATTCACAACTTGATGAGCACTGAACCCATTTGGCAGGTCTCTTGAAATGACTCTATCTTCTCACTGGGTTCTAGCCATGTGCGGGCAGTGTTTTGACATTTTCAAATGAAATATGGGCTCAAATGAAAAACACATCAAGTACTGAGATGACATGGGCTGGATTGGAGTATCATACTTTGTAAAGTTCCAGGGTGTATCAAGGATGGGGAATAGAAGTATAAGACTAGAAAAGAAGTGGGAAGATCACCCGAAGAGAAATTGTGAAGGTCTGGTTTTATAATCCCACCATAGGCGGTTCTATCACATATAGTATAGCACATACCATCAACACCATACAAGGGCCCAAAGGTCCCAACTGTGGTGGGTGATGAGCTGAAGAAATGGTCTCACTAGGAGAGACATAGCCATCTCCATCTTACAAATAAGAAGAAAATGACTTCTGGTCCCCACTTCCCTTCCTTCTAGAGAAAATTTCATTTTCCTTTGAGGACCTTCTCACTTCCCCATCTGGATCTTTGTGGTTTGGGTGGAACCCACTGTGATCCAAGTATGAGTGCATAATTTAAATTCAACTAGAGAGTTCTGGCCTCTGGACACATGAAGAACTCAGAGCTAAAACTGTGACCTACATTAACCAAAACTCAACAGATTTATTTTTTTTTTAAAGAAACCATTAAGAAAGAAAATCTGTCTAGAGAGGTCACTCAGCATATACAGCTCAAAGTGACCAGTTTTCATTCTCTTGTGAAGAAATTACCAAAGTAGTCAGCCAACAAAATAAGAGACTGAAGCTCAGAAACAAGACAAAATGGTTCCAAAATTATCCAGTCTCTGGGTAGAACTGCCCCTGGGTAGGTCAACCACATGAGCCCCAAATTCCTCAAACTCCTCACGGTTAATAAAATGCTGTTATATAATGAAAAATTATTTGGCCTCTGTCCCTAACTCCTGCTTCAGTGCTGCTCAAACCCTTGGACGTTCTTGGTTTATAGGTGTGTCTTGTTATTTACAGCTATTTCTTTTGCATCACATGTAAGTTAAGCTTGACCTATAGATAACTTCAGAATGGGAATGATCACCAGATAGATCAAGTATTAGAGAGCTGGATCTTTCATCCCTGGCCTCTAGTCAGGGGATGGTGGCTGAAAATTAGACATAGAAAAACCGGATACAATAGAAGCTTTCTAAAATACACATGCACATATAAATGCACATATTATTTTTGTTTATATATACAAAAATCATGTGTATGTATACACATATATACCAAAAAAAGAAGTTACCTTATAGCAGGGCAACAATGACACTACTAGATACCAGAAGTTAACAAAAAGCTGCTGTCAGATATGAGTTACTTCAGTGAAGTCCCATAGACCACCCCAAACCTTACAGGCTATTGCCATTGTTCTTGGTCATCCTCAAGAACTTAATAGAAAGACCTTATTATTGAAGATACTATATACTTGATTATAGAATATGAAGAAATTAAGCTGGTACAGACTTGGAAGCTTCATCTCTCTTGGACAGCTGTCATAGTACTAGAAGTTGGCAGACCCATTAGCAGGGGAGAAACATAAGCAATCATGAACTGTGCAATCTACAATAATTATTGGCCCAGAATGCCCACAGGTATAATACTGGCACAGACATAGTAAGAGCAATCAACCACTTTATGATTGAAGTTAAGTCTTTCTCCACAGGATAAAACTCATACCTACTACTATTAATGATCTAAGAATCTATGGCTAGATTGGTCACAGGCCCTAAGGAAGAGCTTACTAGTACTATTCTGGTAAACAGACATATCTTAGGGTTCCTAGTGCTGTGATAAAAATATCATGACCAAAAGCAACTTTTAGAGACAGGTTTCTTTTCAACTTATAGTTCTAAATCGTACTTCATCACTGAGGGAAGTCAGAGCAGTAACTCAAAAAGGGCAGGGACCTGAAGGCAGGCACTGAAGCACAGGCTATGGAGAAATGCTGTTTATGTGGCTTGCTCAACTTGTTTTCTTAGATTACCCAGGCACCACCTACTGTTGTTTTTACTCTTTTTTTTTTGAGGGGGGGAAGGATGAGTGCCACTCAGCTCCCTAATACATTACACACAGAGAGTTATTCTTAATTAAATATTACCAGTCTTTGCTTGGCTTGTTTCTTGACTGCTCTGGGCTTTTACCTTTTCTTAATTCTGTAACCTTACTTTCCCTCTTAGTCTGTGGTGGCTGTGTAGCTAGATGGCTGACTCCTGGGTCCTCGTCATTCTTTGACAGATTCTTCTTGATCCCACATGTCTCCTTCCTTTTATACTCTCCCTGCCTGCCAACCCCGCCTAATTCTCTGTCCTGCCTTGCTATTCACCATTCAGCTCTTTATTTGACTATCAGGTATTTTAGAAAGGCAAAGTAACAAGATTTCTCTGAGTTAAACAAAATAAAAAAGCAACTCATCTTTACATTATTAAATATATGTTTCACAGCATAAACAAAAGTAACATAACTAACAGTAATATTCCACAACAATCTTTTGAGCTGGGCCCTCCTCCACCAGTCATTAATCAAAAATAAATTAATAACCCACATACATGCCTACAGTCCAATCTTATGGAGGTGTGTTCTCAATTAAGATCTCCTCTTCCCAGATATATCTAGGTTTGTGTCAAGCTGACTAAACCAACACCCACAATAGTACTGAAACAACTCCTACTGACTTATCAATATAATTATAGATCAATGCCATTCTCATCATTCATTGGGAAGCTTTTATTTGCAGTCAGTGATGATTAGCACAGAGACTCACAACTGGTCAAGGTGCAGAGAATAAGAGACTGAGGCATATTCAGCCCCAAAGAGACCAGATGAACCTCACTTGTCCACCAAGTCTAGGGCAACATCACAGAAGAGGGAACAGAAGGAGTAGGAGAATCTGAGGTGATGGATGACTACAAGGAAAGATTATCTTCTGGACAGAGCAGAAGAGGTGTACATATGAACTCAAGCAGTTGCAATAACATGTATAAAACCTGTGCAAGCCCAATCCCAGCCAGCACAGAATGGGGAGCTAAACACCCAAGTCCATCCCAAGCTGTGGAAAATTGACAATTATTAGTTGCTGTAACAGGGAGAGAGAGATTTCTCCAGGAGTAGAGCTTCTAATAAGTTGACCACTCTGTGATACAAGACCACATACCCATGATAATTTGAATACACAAACTGATCTTGAGGGATTTAAAAACAAAAAGAAAAGAAATAAAATAAAATAAAAAGGAAAGAAAAGTTAGTAAGGTAGGCAAAGGGGAATGAATAAAGAAAAAATGGAGTTGGGAGGGGAACAAACATGGTCAAAACACAAAGTCTCAAAGAACTGATTTTCATAGAGAAGAAGGGAGGGAGGTCAGAGGAATGGAGGGAAGAAGGGAAGGAAGGAGGGAAGGAAGGAGGGAGGAAGGGAGCAGGAAGGAAGAAGGGAGGGAGGAAGGGAAGAAAGGGAGAAAGACAGGAAGTATTGTTTGAAATATTTATACTGAAAATCGATTATATAAAGGACTAATATTTATTAAGGGGTTTATATAAACACTCACCGAATTGGACCTTAAGGCAATTTTTGGAGAGGAACTGTCCCACTCAGTGACGACAATGCTGCCAATTCTCTCCTGAAGGAGGCAGGAACAAACAGGAAGGAAGGCCTGGGGTCCTCAGTGGGCGGTAGCCACGCCCCATCCAGGGTCATGAGACCCCGAAGTTATGCCTCTAGGTCTCCCTCAATAATGGCTGAATCCCACTGCAGAGAAGGAAAGGAGGAAAGAGGGGGAGGGAGAGAAAGAGAGAAGGAGGGAAGCAGGGAAGGAGGGAGGGAGGGAAGGTATGAGGGAGGGAAGGAGGGAGTGGAGTGAAGGCTCCATGCAGGCACCAGCTAGACCTCTCTCTACTCAATGAGCTGTGTGGACATTGTCCTCAGCAACACTATCAATTTTCTGAGAGCAATCTTCTATCCCAGCATCAGCCTGGGTTGTTTAGGGATCATGCAACTGAGTTCAAGCACTGCAGCCTGGCTACAAAGGTGTCCAGTTCAGACTCCGTATTCTCCATGACTAGGAGTGCAATCCTGTGGAAGCTAGCTGATGGAAGGAAAAAGCTGACTCCTGCAAGCTCTTTTCCAACCTCAGGCATGCTCACATACAAACAGTAAGTGAATGGAAAACAAAACAAAATAAAAACATGTGTGAGAGAGAATATTGACCTTTTAAAATGCTCCTGGAAGGCTGGCAAGTACCGCAGTAGAGGGCTTGCTTAGCACACTCCAAGCCCCAGACTCGGCCCCTCAATAGTGCTCTACAAAACTTTTGAACCATGAGGTTCAGGACATGTTAGGCATGGAGAATACAACAATGTTTTGGAAGTACACTACACCTAAAGAAAGCATAGATGGCTCTGTGCTCTAGATAAATGCAAATGCTGACTGCATTAAAAGTGAAAAGAACTGTTATTTGTCACCTGAGGGATTGCAATTTGGAAGACACAGGTCTAGACAGCTCCCAGTAAGTGCTTTAAGGCAGGCAGAGAAGTGGGTGCTTTTGTATACTCTTGAATCTTGAGGAAGGACATGAGCTACAGGATAGGAGATAAAGAATATACTTAATAAAAATGCTCACAGCCAGTGAGATAGCAGAGGCTCTTAATAATATGTATCAAGAGCATTGGGCGCACTGTAATTTTTCTGTAGTTCTGGCTTTTTCAAATGTATGGGAAAAAAGGTAAAG
>PVIH01023164.1:0-25473 GCA_004025045.1 Sigmodon hispidus
ATCAAAAAATGGGGTACAAATCTAAAAAGGGAATTCTCAGCAGAGGAACTACGAATGGCTGAAAGGCACCTGAAAAAGTGCTCTTCATCTTTAGCCATCAGAGAAATGCAAATCAAAACAACTTTGAGATACCACCTAACACCTGTTAGATTGGCTAAGATAAAAGGCACAGATGACAGCCTATGTTGGAGAGGATGCGAAGCAAGGGGAACACTCCTCCATTGGTGGTGGGAGTGTAAGCTTGTCCAGCCAATTTGGAATACAATATGGAGGTTTCTCAGAAAACAGTATCAATCTCCCCAAGGACCCAGAAATACCACTTCTGGGTGTATACCCTAAAGAGGCACAGTCACACTCCAAAGGTATTAGCTCAACTATGTTCATAGCAGCATTATTTGTAATAGCAAGAACCTGGAAACAACCTAGATGTCCCTCAACTGAAGAATGGATTAACAAACTGTGGTACATCTACACAATGGAATGCTACTCAGCAGTAAGAAAAAAATGATATCCTAAAATTCGCAGGCAAATGGATGGATTTGGAGAATATCCTCCTGAGCGAGGTATCACAATCTCAGAGAGATAAGCAGGGAATGTGCTCACTCACTAGTGGTCTCTAAACAAACAAGCAAGAAAAAAAAAAGCCAAACATGCCAAAGCGACAAACCACAACCACTGAACAGCCTGGTTTAGAAGCGCCCTGGATTGACCCTTCAAACCCCAGTCCAAATATAGGAACACCAGACTCACTCTTGAGGGAAGGGGGGACAAAACTGGATTTGGCCAGGTGTAGAGACTGATCCAAGCATTATGGGTCAGTGGGACCATAGGACTCTCCGTTCCCTGCCCAAGGAGGGGATGGAGAGTTGCAGAGAAGAAAAACAACAAGATGTATTGGAAGGGGGAAGGGACCTTGAATAAGGATATTCAGGGATGGGAAAAAAAAATTTTAGAGGGAAAGCTGAACACAAAGTAAATATATGTGTAGCAATCTTATTTGCATTACCACCGTTGATAAGCCATTCTTATGATTCTTATCCTCTTTATAGTTATTGTTAATTCTTCCTCATTTTAAATTTATGTAACTGTTTTGTTGTTAAATACAAAATAAAGAAAAAAAATAAATTGAAAACCAAATACCAGAAGAAGTTAATGAAGCCAAAGTTGGGCCTTTAAATACAATGATTTTAAAAGAGCCAAAACTCAAACTAAAAAAAATTAATAAGAGAGCATAAGTCATGAGAATGAGAAATAAAAAGAGGGGATGTGCTCTACCTGCCAAAAAAATTAGAGAGTAACAAAAGAATGCTGTGAACAACTGCATGAATGCAAATTACTAATATAGAACAAAATTCCATATTTTGAAACACAAAGCATTTACAATTACTTCAGTGGTTTTCTTTTGTTTGTTTGTTTTTTGTTTGTTTGTTTTTGTTTGCTTGCTTCATTTTTACTTTTTTATTATGAATAGAGAATCATTTTCTATCCGTGTATATCCTTGTTGAAACTCCCTTCTCCCTCATGCCGCTCCCGGTCACTTTCTCTTCTCCCCATCTCCTTATCTCCTCCCCAGCAAGGGCAGGAGGTCCCAAGGTTCCAAGGTGGCTTAGTTCAGCATCCACTCCAGGCAGATCTGCTTTCCTCAAAATCTAAGCCATATTATACATAAATCCTGACCATTCTATAAACAAGCAAGGGGTAAGCTTTCATCTAATTTTCTCTTCATTCCTACCTTCCCCTAAGAGTATTCATTCCCCACCTTAGTGTCCTGGGAGTATTGGTCCTAAATAGTTCCTAGGTAATTGCACAGATTCTGGAGTCATCTGGGATGCAGAACCTCTGGGTCCAGAGATGGATAGAAGGGAGCATTTAAGAAGATATTGACTACAGAGGCTGTTTTTTTTTTTTTTCCTGTTCTTATAAAGAGTAAAAGTGACCAGGATCTGAAAAAGAAACCTTAAAATACCTGCAGTTATCCTAGATAAATTTTCAGTAGGAGCCTCACTGTCCTCCAAACTATGAATCTTGCATTTCAGGTTTCATGATAGTATGTGACTGACAGTATTCAGGTATGATAACATTCTTTACCATTTACATCTTCGCAACACTTTATCATACTGTAAATCTTTGTTCTACAGTTTCATTGATAATTATTTTAATATTGGTGGGGTTTATTACAATTGCTTCGAGGGCAATTCTTTTTCCATTTCAACCTAATAATAACTCTTTAAGTTGGGGGCAATGCTGGAGTTCTTAAGCCTTAAAGTCTTAAGTACATCTTTAGCTTTGGAGCATTAGTAAACTTTCAACAGACCTCCTATCAAAAAGAGGTTGCTCCTTGCTGTAACCCATTGAGCAGAGAGAGTATTGACACCACCTGAGTGTTCGAATATCAACTTCAAAAACAGACTCAGTCTTGATGTTTGGGGGAGATAAGTGGATTTGCCAGGAGTGGAGGCTGAACTAAGCAATATTGGGACTTTGGGACCTTGGGACTGTCTGCCCATGGTGGGGATCCGGAGATGTGGAGAAGAAAGAATGTCCTGATCTGGTGGGAGGGGAAAGGGACCTTGATTAAGGATATACAGGGATAGAAAATGTGACTTCTTTATTCATAATAATAAAAAAAGAAAGTGGTTTAAGAATCTTCTCTTAGTTGAAAATTCGCTATCATCTAAAAGGCTGTTGCAGTAATTTGTCTGCAGTAACATCTCAGTGAATCTAGCATTAAAAAACAAAAAAAAAAAAAACACAGAATCAGTGTTTCCAGAAATTTCCAGGTGAGTTGCCTGTTTATTAACTGCTAAAACAATTTCCATGGGAGATTTTCATCTGCTAGTCTGGTAAATAATTTTAAGTACATCAGTTAAAAAACTGAAGTTCATTAGGTCTTCAAAGCAGCAGCAAGCTTTACAGGTGACGCCACTTTGTAATCTCTGCATGCAAGCCTCCCTAAGACATGGGTCCCACTGTTTCACAGAATAAGAATAGTTCTGAGAAACTAGCACATGACTTCACCTGTATTGCTCTTCTCTTTGCTACCAAACACAACATCAAGTGTTAAACTGTTAATAGAGCTGCACAAATGACTATCAGCAGGAGAGAGACTCCAGCAGCTGGACTCATTCATATAGTGTCAGTAGAATTATTTCCCACCTCTCTGTGTGTCATCCATTTTCTTTTATTTATTTAATTTTAGTTAGATGTGAAATTTAGGGACTTGGGCATGCTAGATGGCTGTTGTACCACTGAGCTAAACACCCAACCATTCTACCCACATGTCTTTGTGACTTTCCTTGACTCCTTTGCCAAATTTTATATAGGCTGGTTTACATTGGACAGAGTTATGTTGAAGAAAGCAGAGCAGAACAAGGAACTGTTTTAAGAAACAAACCACACAATTGGGAATTTATAAGTCCAGTAGCTGTAAACCTGAGTCTCTGGAAAAAGTAGAGGTACAGTCTTAAATACAAGGCAGTCTGGACACAGATTCCAAGGAGATCTCAGTTTTTCTGTTTCTTCTGCGAATTCTTCATATGAATCTAATTACATTATGAAGGATTAGTTATGTTACATTCATTTAATGTTAATTATTAATTTAAATGCTAACAACAGTATAAAATACGTACATGGAAATTTTCAGAACTGTGATTTAACCAAAATTGTTATCAGAACCTAGAACAGTTAGGTAAATATAATAATATTTAATTGATAAATATAATAATAATTAACTACAAAGTTAAGTGTTGATATCTGAATGTGAATTCAAGAGAAGAATATACATAACTGCTACTTATAAAATCACTATCAGTGGACTCATATGGATTGAAACATAAACACTAAGTCATTAGTATTATTGAAAATAGTATTGCATTTTTACCCACTGTGATATTCTCCATAAATACACAATACTTCTGTAAATTTAATCACAAAGTAACACATTTTCATTTTAAATGGTCAAGTTTAGTAAGATTATATTCTGAGAAGAATGAAGAAGATAAATTATTTGGATTTAATGTGTATTTTTGTCTTAAATTTGAAGGAGTGTTTGCCTCAGGCTACAGCACAGCCATAAAATCTTCATGGACATTGGACCATGTCCAAGCATAGCTGGCCTTGCTGCAGAATGAAAGCAGGCATGTTCTTTCCTGTATGATGTACAGAAAAGCTAGAATATCAGAGAGAGAAAAGTGACCACAGTCAAATCTCACCCAGCTGTCTTCCTCAGCCTCGCTCCTCGTCCCTTCTACAGAAGGAGTCTATCTTTAATGCCTGTCTTAAATCTCACCCAGCTGTCTTCCTCAGCCTCGCTCCTCGTCCCTTCTACAGAAGGAGTCTATCTTTAATGCCTGTCTTAAATCTCACCCAGCTTCCTCAGCCTCGCTGCTCGTCCCTTCTACAGAAGGAGTCTGTCTTCCTCAGCCTCGCTCCTCGTCCCTTCT
Source organism: Sigmodon hispidus (assembly GCA_004025045.1). NCBI lineage: Eukaryota > Metazoa > Chordata > Mammalia > Rodentia > Cricetidae > Sigmodon > Sigmodon hispidus. Next base: position 4,443 of record PVIH01023164.1, read on the forward strand.
ACGGAAGGAGTCTATCTTTAATGCCTGTCTTAAATCTCACCCAGCTTCCTCAGCCTCGCTCCTCGTCCCTTCTACAGAAGGAGTCTATCTTTAATGCCTGTCTTAAATACCTTCCTCATCCACTTGTTTCACATCCAGGTTAAAATTAAAGGTGTGAGCTACTACTATTTGATAGATAGCCTTGAACTCACAGAAACACAGAAAGAGTTATGGGATGAAGGATGTAGGTCTCCACTCTCGGTCTTTTTCATGCTTGGATTAAAGGCATTAGTTACAACTCTCTGACTATATTGGATAGACTGTGGGTGGATCTGTTCCTTTGATGTTCCAGACTGATTTTATTAAATATATAATATATCACTACACAAATCAGAAATGATAGTGGCATAAACTTCAATTTGAGTACAGCTTTTCAGAAGAGAAGAATGCTGGCGTTGTAAATTCATAATGGGCTTTTTTTCCCTTTCTTTTTATTTTGGTTTTTTAAATTGTGAAAAAATAAAGTCATATTCTGTTTTTATCCATGTATGCCCTTGTTCAGGCTCCCTTCCCCCTCCTGCCCCTTCCAGTCACTCACCCTTCTCTCCATGAGCTCAACTCTTTCCCAGAAAGGGCAGGAGGTCTCAAGGTCCCAAGGTGGCTTAGTTCAACATCTACTCCAGGCAGATCCAGGCTTTCCTCACCAAAACATCAAGACTGACTCAAGTGATTCTCTGGAGGGAACGGGCTCCAAGGTGCCAATCCAAGGTGTTTCAGATCCCAAGCTATTCAGTGGTTGTGGTTTGCAACTTGGACATGCTAAGCTTCTTTTGTTTAAAGTCCACCAATGAGTGAGTACATGTCCTGTTTATGTTTCTGAGTTTGAAAGACCTCACTTAGGAGGATATTCTCCAAATCCATCCATTTGCCTGCATATTTTAGGATATAATTTTTCCTTACTGCTGAGTAGTACTCCATTCTGTAAATGTACCATAGTTTGTTAATCCATTCCTCAGTTGAGGGGCATCTAGGTTGTTTCCAGATTCTGGCCATTATGAATAATGCTGCTATGGACATAGTTGAGCTAATGCCTTTGGAGTGTGAATGTGCATCTTTAGGGTATATGCCCAGTAATGGTATTGCTGGACCCTTGGGGAGATTGTTTCCCCATTTTCTGAGAAATCCCCATACTGCATTCCAGAGTAGCTAAACCAGCTGATCCCACCAACAATGGAGATGTGTTGCCCTTGCTCCACAACCTCTCCAGCATGGGCTGTCATCTGTTTCTTTTATCTTAGCCAATCTGAAAAGTGTATCTCAAAGTTGTTTTGATTTGCAATTTTCTGATGGCTAAAGATGTCAAGCATTTTTTTTCAGGTGCCTTTCAGCTACATGTAACTCTTCTGCTGAGAATTCCCTTTTTAGTTCTGAGCCCCATTTTTTGATTGGGTTATTCAGGGTTTTGGGCTCTAGTTTCTTGAGTTCTCTATATATTTTAGAGAGCAGTCCTCTGTCACTTGTAGGGTTGGTGAAAATCTTTTCCCATTCTGTGGGCTGTCGTTTTGTCCTATTGACAGTGTCCTTGGCTTTGCAGAAGCTTCCCAGCTTCAGGAGATCCCACTTATTGATTGTTGGTCTTAGTGTCTGTGCCATTGGTGTTATATTTAGGAGGTGGTCACCTGTGCCAATTTGTAGAAGTGTATTTCCCACTTTCTTTTCTATCAAGTTCAGTATGGCTGGGTTTATGTTGAGGTCTTAAACCCTCTGGAATTGAGTTTTGTGCAGGGTGATAGGATTGGATCTATTTGCAGTTTTTTTACACACTACCATCCAGCTATGCAAACAATATTTGTTAAAGATACTATCTTTTTTCCACTGAGTATTTTGGGAATCTTTGTCAAAGATCAGGTGTTCATAGGTTTTTAGATTAATGCCAGATCCTCAGTTCAATTCCATTAATCCACAAGTCTGTTTTTATGCCAGTACCAGGCTGTTTTTATTACTGTATCTCTATAGTATAACTTGAAGTTGGGGATGGTGATGCCTTCTGAGATTCTTTTGTTGAGCAAAATTGTTTTGGCAATCCTGGCTTTCCTGTTATTCCAAATGTAATTGAGTATTGTTCTTTCAAGGTCTGGAAAAAATATTGTGTCGAGATTTTGATGAGAATTGCATTGAATCTGTAGATGGCTATTGGAAGAATTGCCATTTTTACTATGTTGATCCTACCTATGTAGGAACATGGGATCTTTCCATTTTCTGATATCCTCTTCAGTTTCTTTCTACAATGATTTAAAGTTTTTGCCAAATGAATCTGTTAATTATTTGATTATAGTTACTCCAAGGTATTTAATACTATCTGCAGCTATCATGAAGGGTAATGTTTCCTTTATTTCTTTTTCAGCTCTTCTATCTTCAGTGTATAGAAGGGCTACTGATTTCTTTGAGTTAATCTTCTATCCTGCTATGTTGCTGAATGTGTCTATCAGCTGTAGATGTTCCTGGTAGAATTTTGTGGGTCACTTATGCATACATTCATTTCGTCTGCAAATAGAGATAGTTTCATTTCTTCTTTTCCAATTTGTATCTCCTTAATCTTCTTTTGTTCTCTTAAAGCTTTAGCTAAAACTTCGAGAACTATATTGAATAGATAAGGGGAGAGAAGACATCCTTGTCTAGTTCCTGATTTCAGTGGGTTTGCTTTCAGTTTTTCTCCATTGAGTTTGATGTTGGCTGTCATCTTCTTGTAAATCACCTTTATTATATTTAGATATTTCCCTGTATTCCTGATCTGTCAAGGACTTTTATCATAAAGGGGTGTTGGATTTTGTCAAAGGCTTTTTCAGCATCTAAGGATATGATCATGTGGTTTTTTTCTTTCAGTTTTTTATTTGATGGATGACATTTACGGTTTTTCATATGATGAACCATACCTGCATTTCTTGGATGAAGCCTACTTGATCATGGTAGATGATATTTTTATATGTTGTTGTATACAGTTTGCCAGAATTTTGCTGAGAATTTTATCATCAATATTCATGAGGGAAATTTGTCTGTAATTCTTTTTTGTTGGGACTTTGAGGCCTTGGGTATTAGGGTAATTGTGGCCTCCTAAAAGAGTTTGGTAATATTTCTTCAGTTTCTACTTTGTGAAACAGTTTGAAGAGTATTGATAATAGCTCATCTATGAATGTCTGGTAGAACTCTACACTGAAACCATCTGGACCTGGGCTTTTTTTTTTTTTTAACTTGGGAGGCTTTTAATGACAGCTTCAGTTCCCTTTAGGGTTATAGGTCTGTTTAGGTATTTAATCTAATATTGATTTCATTTTGGTAAATGGTACCTGTCCAGAAAGCTGTCCATTTCTTCTAGGTTTTCCATTTTAGTGGAGTATAGATTTTCAAAGTATGACATGATAATTCTCTGGATTTCATGGGGGTCTGTTGTTATATCCCCCTTTTCATTTCTGATTTTGTTGATTTGGATACTCTCTCTCTCTGCTTTTTGATAGTTTGAATAAGGGTTTATCTATCTTGTTAACTTTCTCAAAGAATCAACTCTTAGATTCATTGATTCATTGTTTTGTTCTTTTTGTTTCAATTGTATTGATTTCAGCTCCTCGTTTGATTATTTCCTGCCATCTACTCCTTCTAGGTGAGTTTGCTTCTAATTTTTCTAAGGCTTTCAGCTGTGCTGATAGTTCTCTAGTGTGGGATTTCTCTAGGTTTTTCATAAAGGCATCTACTGCTATTAATTTTCTCTCAATATTGCCTTTATTCTGTCGCACAAGTTTGGGTATGTTATGGATTTATTTTTGTAAAATTCTAAGAAGTCTTTGATTTCTTTCTTAATTTCTTCCTTGACTTAGAGGTGATTCAGTTAAGTATGTTTGCTTTCCATAAGTTGGTAGGCTTTCTGTGATTTTTTTTCATGTTGTTGAACTCTAACTTTAGGCCATCTTGGTCTGATATGATACAAGGGATTATCTCCATGTTTTTGCATCTATTGATATTTGCTTTATGACCACTTACATGGTGAATTTTAGAGAAAGTTCCATGTGGTGTGGAGAAATATGTATATTCCTTTGCATTTGGGTGGAAGCTTCTGTAAATATCTATTAAGTCCATTTGCATCATAACCTCTGTTAGACTCCTTATTTGTCTGTTGAGTCTCTGTCTGGTTGACCTATCCAAGGGTGAAAGTGGGCTATTGAAGTCTCCCACTACTAGGGTGTGAGAATTGATGTGGGATTTGAGCTTTGGTATTGTTTCTTTTACATAGATAGGTGCCCTTTTATTAGGGGCATAAATATTCAGGATTGAAATCTCCTCTTGACCAAATTTCCTGAGATGAATAAGTAATGGCGCATGCTGGTCTCTTTTAACTGATTTAATTTAAAGTCTACTTTGTTCAAAATTATGATAGCAACCCCAGCTTGTTTCTTAGGGCCATGTGCTTGGAAAATCTTTTCCCAACCTTTTCCTCTGAGCCTGTGTCTGTCTTTAAGGTTGAGGTGTGTTTCTTGTATGCATCAGAAGGATGACTTCTGTTCTTGTATTCATTCATCTTTTTAGTGTGTGTCTTTTTATAGGTGAATTGAGTCCATTGATATTAAGGGATATTAGTGACCTCTGATTGACATTTCCTGTTATTTTTGGTAGTGGGTTGTATGTATTTCCTTCTCTGGGCTTTCCTTCAGTGGAGTTACTGATTGTTTGTTGTTTTATGGGTGTATCTGGGATCCTGAGGTTAGAGTTTTTCCCTCTAATGCTTTCTGAAGGGACGGATTTGCAGATAGGTATAGTTTCAGTCAGATTTTGTCATGAAATATCTTGTTTACTGCATGTATGGTGATTGATACTTTTGTTGGCTACAGTAATCTAGGTTCTGATGAGTTTGCCTTTATAGGTAATTGGCCCTTTTTTGCACCTCTTAAAATTTTTTCTTTGTTCTGTGTGTTTTGTGGCTGATTATTATGTGACAAGCAGACATTTTTTGGGGGTCAAAAAATGTCTGCTTGTCACATAATAAAGGCAAACTCATCAGAATAACACCTGACTATTCAATGAAAACAATATAAGCAAGAAGGTCTTGGGCAGAAGTTATACAGACAGTGAAAAAGCAAGGCTACCAACCTAGAACCTAGATTTTTATAGGCATCTCCTTTAAGTTGAGAAAGTTTTCTTTTATGGTTTTATTGAATGCATTATCTGTGCCTTTGAGCTTGAATTCTTCTCCTTCTTCTATTCCTATTATTCTTAGGTTAGGTCTTTTCATGGAGTCCCAAATTTCCTGAATATTTTGTGTTATGGCTCTTTTGGTTTTATTGTTTTCTTTGACTGATGTATCTATTTCCACTATTGAGTCTTCCACTCTAGAGATTCTCTCTTCCATCTCTTGGATTCTATTGGTTATGCTTGGGTCTGTATTTCCAGCTCTTTTCTTCAGGATTTCTATTTCCACCTTTGCCTCATTTTGGGCCTTTTTTATTGCTTCTAGTTCAATGTTTAGTTCCTGGCATGTTTCTTTCATTTTTTGGTTTCCCTTCTCTTGGTTTTTTTTTCCAGGATTTGTTCATCTCTTACAATTTTTTGTTTGTATTTTCTTTTATTTCTTTAAAAAATTTTCATATCCTCTTTTAAGGCTTTAATAATCTTCATAAAGGTGCTTTTGCTGTTGTTTCCTTCTGATTCCTCTTCTTTGCTCTGTTCAGGTCTTGTAGTTGTAGAATCATCAGTTTCTTCTGGTGTTGCCTTGTTGTTCTTTATATTGCTATATATATTCTTGCACTGGCATCTGCTCATGGCTTCAGTGGTTCACAATTAGTCAGCTCCTAGTCAGTTGTGGCTAGAGAGCTTGTCTGTCTGATGTCAGTTCTGAGCAAGGGAACTGTTCAATCTTTGACTCTGCTCTGGAGAGGGGTCTGCATTTCCAAGGCCCTCAGTCCTTGTCTGATAACACAGTTCACCATTAAGACAGGGTCCAGTCGGGCAGAGCCTAGAGCCTTCTGCTGGGTCCAGTCTAAGATCAGACCCTTGGCTGCAAGCCAGGCCAATAGAAGAATTCTCTGGATTGTGGCCCAGGGTGTAGGATAAGCTCACCTTTGGCTATGCTCTGGTGGGAACAGAGTTTCAAAGGCTTACCTAGGTCCTTGTCTGATGATGCAATTTGCCCTGGAGATGGGGCCCAGTAGGGCAGGGCCTAGAGCCTTCTGCTGGGATGAGTCTGAGATCAGACCCTGTGTGCAAGCCTGATCCTGGAGAAGAATTCTCCAGATTGTGGGCCAGGGGGTGGGATCTCCTCACCTTTGGCTCCGTTCTGGATGGGAAGGGATTTCAAAGCCCTCAGTCCTTTTTGCTGATGCAATTCACCATGGAGATGGGGCCCAGTCAGGTGGGGGCCAAGAGTCTTCTGCTGGGATGAGTCTGAGATCAGACCCTTGGGTGTGAGCCGGATCCCAGAGAGGAATTCTTCAGATTGTGGCCCAGGGGTTGGGATCCACTCACCCTTGGCTCAACTCTCATAATGGGCTCTAAAGGTTGGCAGAAACCAGATAAGCATGCATTTTTTGTGCATGTGTAGGAATTTTTTCCTTAAGAACAGAATGGTCATCTGGGCAATGAATTAGGAAAGAGAAGATTGTATTTTAATCTCAAAATGATAGTGTGCACTAAACATACTAAAGAAAATGATGCTGAGACATAGAGCATAGGTCTGATTTGAATGTTGACTTGAGTTTTTCAGACGGGAAATGAAGGCATCACTTTCTAAGAATATTATTTGGTTTTAGGTGCCTGGATAAAACGAGAATAAATATGAGAGACTATATATTGTGCTAGATTATAGATTAGGTAAGGAAAAGGAAAAATGCAACAAGACTCACTGAGTTGTGAATTTTTATTATAAAAAAAGGGAAATGATAGACTGAAATGTTAGAAGAGAGAGGAGTAAATTTATCTTGGGATGCATTGAGCCTTAGATGCCTGAGAGAGAAAAAAATCATAGTGGATTACTAGTCAGTAATGAGTTAGCAGATTCTGTTGATTAGAGGGACAGCTACATCTAACTTTCAATTGGTAATTTAACACAATAAAGAATGAGTGTTTCTTGGGGATAATATAGAATTGTGAGGATTTGGTGTGCAAAAATCCTCCAAAATAATTCATAGAAAAAGAAACTATAAAATGGGGTGAACTACAGTTGCCTAGAATAAGCAGGCAAGCAGGAAATACATATGGCCAAACATTTTGCATATCATAAGTAATGAGGGAAAATTAGGAAATGCTAGAATAATAGAACATGCCAAAGAAATATTAAAAAAGATATTCATGGCTTTAATGACTGAACATATTTAAATGTAGATATTATAAATTAATAACAACTAGATTAATTAATGTTGGAGATTGAAACACACCATGTGTGTTACAGAAAAAAGTATGTTTCTACTGGGACACAGAGATAGATTGGGGCATGTCAGCAGAGTATATGGGACTCAGTTATCATGTCATCACCTGCCAGGTACAACTGAAGAAGTTAAAGAATTTAAGTATATAGCATGCCATAGTGCCACAATGAATATAAAATTTAAAGAAAAAGAAAAATGAAAACGATTTCTTTCTAAGTGAGAAAAGAGTGGAATTGACCTGTGATCTCACACAAGTTCAACAACTGGTATTTTAAAACCTGATATTTTTTTTTAAGGCCATTGAAGGCAGATCATGACAGGAAACAACCAAAGTGTCATCTCCCAGTTCCTCCTCCTGGGCCTGACCATCCCTCCAGAGCACCAGAACCTGTTCCATACCCTGTTCCTGACAATGTACCTCACCATTGTCCTGGGAAACCTCATCATCATCATCCTAACTCTACTGGACTCCCATCTCCACACACCCATGTACTTCTTTCTCAGCAACTTGTCCTTCTCTGACCTCTGCTTTTCCTCTGTCACAATGCCCAAATTGCTGCAGAACATGCAGACTCAGGACCCATCTATTCCCTATGCAGGTTGTCTGACACAAATGTTCTTTTTAATGGTTTTTGCAGACATGGAGAGTCTCCTTCTTATGGTCATGGCCTATGATCGCTATGTGGCCATTTGCTTCCCTCTTCATTATACCAACATCATGAGCCCCAAGCTCTGTGCTTGTCTATTGCTGCCATTGTGGATGCTGGCCACATTCAATGCCATGATACATACCCTGCTCACAGCTAGATTGTCTTTTTGTAATAGCAATGTGATTCTTCACTTTTTCTGTGACATATCTGCTCTCCTGAAGCTGGCCTGCTCAGATACTTATGTTAATGAATTGATGATATTAATCATGAGTGGTGTCACTGGTATTATACCATTTCTTCTCATTATAATGTCCTATGCAAAGATTATCTCTTCCATCCTCAAGGTTTCTTCTACCCAGGGCATCCACAAGGTCTTTTCTACATGTGGTTCACACCTGTCTGTGGTATCACTGTTCTATGGGACAGTCATTGGTCTGTACATATGTCCATCAGCTAATAACTCTACTGTGAAGGAGACTGCCATGGCCATGATGTACACAGTGGTGACTCCCATGCTGAATCCCTTTATCTACAGCCTGAGAAACAGAGACATGAAGGGGGCCTTAAGAAGAGTTATCTACAGTAAGAAAAATATCTTTGTAATGGTAGCACTGAGGATTTTTTTACCTAAATTTATGTAATTAAAATAATGACAATACAACATATGTCAAATGTCTTCTCTCAGCATAGGACCTGTGTGAAAGGACATACTTTATAAAAGTTCGGTACACAAAAGCAAGGTCTCCATCAAATAGTGAAGGTGTTGCCTAGATAGGACTTCCCCTATAATCAAATGACTAGCCACCCTAAGTGCCATCACAGAACTTACATCCAACAATGAATAGAGATAGAGGCAAAGATACATGGCTGAGCACTGGGCTGAGTTCCTGGTCCTGCTGAGATCAGGTGAGGAGAGTCTATAAGAGCAAGAGGATAGGAATTATGAGGAAAATTCCCATGGTGATGGCTGGCTGAAGCTCTGGGGAGCTCACTGAATCAAGAACAGCCACTGGGAAACCATCAGAAAAAGGAGCTAGGCCCTCCAACAGTATGCAACTATGCTCTGACATGGACTGTACGTGGAGCCTCAAGAGGAGGGATGAGACTTTGTTTCTCCTCATGGACTAGCACTTCAGAACCCATTCCCTACAGAGGAAGACCTAACCCAGTCTTGATATTAGGATGAGAAAATCAGACTTGCCTGGAGGGAATGCTGAGCTGATCTACCTTGGGACTTCATGCCCTTTAGGGGAAAGGGATGGGAGGATTGGGAGGAGGGATTCTGAAGGCTGACTGAGGGGGATTAGAAGGGGAAAGGGAGACGGAGCAAGGGGATACAAGGATATTTAAAAGATAAAAAAAGTACCAAATAATGAGTTATAAATGAACAAAAGAAAACTAAAAGTCAACAGAACAAATAATAACTCACTATTTTTGTATTTTTCTGTTTATAACTCTTTTTTCTTGGCTTGAATTATAGGAGATATCTAATATTCAACCATCTTGATCTATTAAAAAAGCAATTTTCTATAAAAAAAAAGAGGTAGTTTAGTTAAGTAGTTAAAGTAGGATTATCTTTGATATCTGGCAATATCTAACTTCTTACTTTGCATAAGTGATTGTGAAATGATTTTTAGAAGAGTTACTATCTAATATAATCTCCATTCCTTACATTCTTAAATTGCTGCAACATTTTATCATTTTCTCTGAGTTCTATGTTGATTGATGTATTAGTTAAAATGTTTAAGTAATGGATTTACAACACTTGATAATGATGAAATATTTCCACCACCCAGCTTCCATCTAATATTTTCTACAGGTCCTTCCACACTGATTTTGACATTTATTCTCTTAGCTTCCTCTATTATTTTTATTTTTATTTTTCATTTTTTTAAAGAGAAAAAGTTAATTTTATTCTACCTTCTGGTTTTCTTTTTTTTATTTTTCATTCTTTCTTTCTTTTTATTTATTTTATAATTATTAAACACAAATGACAAATTCTTAACCAAATTAAACAAAAAAAGGAAGAGCTACTTCAATAAAACTAGAAATTGAAATACAAACATTCTAATAGATATGAATGAAATTCCCCAAAATCATAAGAACATACATTATAAATTGTTTCAATAAATTGAAGATTCTGGAAAATAAAACTGGTGAGTTTTTAGATAGCAAAATTAAACCTAAATTCAATGAATGATATTAACAAATGCATATTTTGTAACCTTGAAATACTTAAAATCCTAATAAAATACTCTATACTAAAAATAAAAAAGCAATAACAAAAACAAACACAGGAAAGTATGAACTTACTACCAAATTCTACTATAACTTAAAGAACTATGACAAATACATATCATATTATTCCATGAAACCTAAAAAAAAAATAAACCAAGCCTTTAAAAGTTAGCTGGAGAGATGGCTCAGAGGCTAAGAACACTGACTGTTCTTCCAGAGGTTCTGAGTTCAATTCCCAGCATCCACATGGTGGCTCGAAACCATTCGTAATGAGATCTGGTGCCCTCTTCTGTATACTCTTCTTTAGCCATGTGGCTCGGTAACTTTTCTCAGCAGCATTTCAACTCCTTTCCTCTGCATCTTCTGGCATCTCTGTGGTATCACTGCTCTGCTCTGCGATGGTGCCGGAGTTTTCTTAATCCAGTAGCCCTGTCCATACTTCCTATCTGCCTCTGGCCCATCAGCTTTTTATTAAACTAGTAGGTGGCACAATTATTACAATGAAATAGAACACAATCCCACTACACATGCATGTAGGTTGCAGTAGATTGTATTTCTAGGTGATGATATCTGGTCATATCATTGTTGGGTTGGTGTTTGTTGCTTGCTCTGGTTCTTAGTATAGTCTTGTGGCTGTGTGTTTTCTGCTAGAAGATTTTAAAAGTTGTGGGTACTGGAGGTTCCAAGTAAAATGTGTTGCATTTTTCTCACTTTGGAATAGAGATGTGCTTGGGGGGAAGAGAGTGTTCAAAAGAGGAAGTAATAGAAGATATTCTGTAGTAGGCTTTGTCCCCTGGGAATGGGAGCAGGAAGTGGAGAAAGGCAGTACCATGTGGTCTGCTTCATGGGTAAAAATAAGACCTGAGAAGTGGGTTTAGAGGAATAGAGAGGTGAAGATCTGCAGGTAGCCTACCTTGATTGCTTGCAGAAGTATCCTGTGTCTTCCCAGAAAATGCCTACTTGACTTGGAGGCTGGGATAAATTAATGGTGGGGACGGGGGTATTTAGGAGGGAATGATCTGTGTGATCTACCAGAGATTGTGAAGGAGAGAAAGAAGGCTACAGAGCTGGGAAGGAGACTAGGGGAGACTAAATTTGGAAGAGCTGAGGGAGAGACAAAACTCTGTAGTGAGCCTCCCTACTTCCTTGGCTGAAGAGCTGCTCTTTCATCTAATCTTTATTTTTTTTCCATTTTTAAATTCTTTTTTTAATTTCGTTTTTCCTTTTATTATTATTATTATTATTATTATTATTATTATTATTAACAAAGAAGTCACACTTTCTAACCCTGTATATCCTTATTCAAGGTCCCTACCCCCTCCCACCACATCATGTCATTCTTTCTTTCCACAAATCCCCATCCCATCCCTGGGCAGGCTGCAGGCAGTCCCATGGTCCCACTGCCCCAATATTGCTTAATTTAGTCTTCACTCCTGGCAGATGCAGTTTCCTCCCCCCTCCCTCAAGAGTGAGTTGGATGTTCCTCTAGGGGGAGTGGGATCCATTGTGTCAGTCCAGGGTGTTTCTGATCTCAAGCTGTTCAGTGGTTGTGGTTTGCAGCTTGGGCATGCTTTGTTTTTTTCTTGTTTGTTTGTTTGTTTGTTTGTTTCTTTAGAGTCCACTAATGAATGAGTACATCCCTTGCTTATCTTTCTGAGTTTGTGATATCTCACTCAGTAGGATATTCTTCAAATCCATCCATTTGCCTGCAAATTTTAGGATATCATATTTTCTTACTGCTGAGTATTGTTTTTATATCGTTTCATTTTTCCTGATTAGTCTTGACCCTAAACAAATTTAGGGAAATTGTTTTCTACAATTGTCATTTGCAGAATGGTGTCTTAATTTAAAATTGACTAATAACCAGGGACCATTGAGTTTACTTCTCTAAAATGAAGAAAAGAAGAAAGTACCTGGAAACACCTACTGTATGTTTCTTGTTTTAATATAGAAACTTCTGTTTATAGTGGATGGCTTTCTTTTGAGCCTTGTGACAATCTGAAGGAAATAGAGAAGATTCTGTTTCACAGACTGGATAATATAAAGTTCAGTGACTTCCATCTCACAAGGAAGGGCAATAATTGTGAATGTATAATGTCATAGACCAGTTCCACCCTTTTTCCAGTTTTATTCAATAAAGGGCATCATTATGTAGCCCTATCTGTTCCAGAACTCACTCTGTAGAGCAGAATGGCCTTGGACTCACAGAGATCTGCCTGCCTATGCCTCCTGAGTTATTAAAACCATGTGTCACTACTGTCTGGCCAATCCACTCTTTTATATCTCTCCTTAGTTTAGAAAGAATTTTTCTTTATTTTTTATATTCTTAAAATTTTTTTATTGCTTGCTACACTGTGGCATAAAATAACTTTAGTCCATTCATTTTCTCCATTGTCCTTGGTAGGGGATGACATATAGACCCAGACTCTGCTGACCTCCCCAGACATCCATCTCCAGGTTAAACTGATCCTGCCTCTAGGGATTTTCACTGCTTAGTGAACATCTACCCTTGAGCCTCTGTGAAAAATTCATCAGGAACATGAACACCTTGAACTCTTTTGATTCTACATAGTCTTCTCATTGTTCTTTACCGTGTTTCTTGAATTAAGAGAGCATCTCCCACTTAGTGAGTGACATAGCCATTTCTTAGTACATATATATATATTTACAAAAGTGCATAATAGTTCATAGAATTCTAATTATGCCTTTTTATTGGATAGTGTTTTAAATTTTTTATTATTGTTGTTCCCATGTAGTTAAAGTATTAGCAGCATTGTAATAACTACATTTCTGAAATTCCATTGTCATAGCATAATGTGGGATGTCTTTCTGTATGTGAATATGCTTTATTACCATTTGTTAATAAAGAAGTGGTTTTGGCCTATGGCAAGGGAGTGTGACTAGGAATGTTGCAGATAGGTATTGAGTACAGAGGCCTCTAGTGCTAGTGAATCGAAATACAATGGATTTTGAACCATTGAGCAGGATGATGAACCAGAAACTTTGACTCAGCCTCATCAGAACTGAGTACATTCAGGAAAATAAGCAGGCGTCTTGCTGTCAATCTATATGAATTTCCAGTGTGATTCAGGACAGTTTTCCAGGTATTATAACATTCTTCTTTTCTTTCTCTCTCTCTCAAGACATCATCACTTCGGGAAAGTATGTGTTTCATGGTGATCATATAACACTTTCACATTGATGGGTTCATTTTAGTCACTCATTATGTAATTTTCTCTCAGTATCACACCATTTCAACACAAGAGCTGCATTGTAGGATGGAGTTCACTGCTGTAGTGCTGAATGGTTGTTAACTAGACTTTCCCCGATGAGGTCTTAGCAAACCATGAACAATGACCTACCCAAGTCAACTCCTAGTCAGTTGTGGCTAGAGGGCATGTGTGTCTCCTGTCTGCTCAGGACAGGTGTCTTGGATTCAAAGTCCTCAGTCCTTGTCTGATGACATCGTTTGCCCTGGGAACAGGGTTCAGCAGAGCAAGGTCCCTTCTTTTAGAGGTCACTGGAGGGGGACCCTCACAGCTAAAGCCTAGGGTCTGTCTTCTGGGAAGAGTCTGAGATCAGACTCTTGAGTATGGCCCTGATCCCAGAGAGAAATTCTCTGGACAGGCAGTCCAGGAGCTGGGATCCACTCACCTCTGACTCTGCTCTGGACAGGGGTCTTGGATTCAAAGTCCTTTATAGCTTTTTTAAGGCATGATCATAGTAATTTCCGTAGGGGCTGCACCAGTTTTATTCCCACCAACATGATATAAGGTTTTCCCTTTTCTTGCATTTTACCAACATTTATAATCATTTGCTTCCTTAATATTAGCAATTATGCCTGGGGTATGATGAAATTTCAGAGTCATTTTGATTATCATTCTTTTGATTTCTAGATGTTGAATAGTTTTTAAAAGTCATCTGATGTTTTATTTAAACTCTTAGCAACTAATGGTAGCAGATGTAGACACTCACACCCAACATTAGAATTCAGGGAATCCTGCAGATGAAAAGAAAAAAGAATTGTAGGAACCACAGGGGCCCGAGATACTAGGATAACACAGTCCAGAAAATTAACTAAGCAGGACTCATAGCGTCTCACAGAGACTAAAGCAACAACCAGGGAGCCTGCAGGGGTCTGTGCTAGATCCTCTGAATATATATTATAATTTTTTAGCTTGAGATTTTTGTGGACCTCCTACCAGTGGGAGTGTGGGGGGGGTCTCTGACTCTTGCCTACTCTTGATACTCATGCCCTCCTTCTGAGATGCCTTGTCCAGCCTCTATATGAGTGTTTGTGCATAGTCTTATTGTAACTTGTTATGCTATATTCTGTTGATATCCCAGGGACATCTGTTCTTTTCTGAAGGGAAATGAAGGAGCATTAGATCTGGGAGATGGGGATAACTGGAGAGGGAGGAGAGGGTGCAGCTGGGATACTTATCATTATATACACAGACTAGTGCAGCTCTCACTACTTAACAGAGACACTGCAGGTTTTCTAATACATATAATTTAAAAGGTTTTGAACACACCTACCACTGTTTCCCCCTCTCCTCTCTTCCCAGTCATCACCCTGTTTTCTCCCACCACATGCCCCCATCCATTCCTCAGAGAGGCTAAGGACTCCTAGAGTGAATTAATGCAGTCTAGCATATTCAGTGTAGAGAAGATCAAGTCCCCACCCCAGTATCAAGGCTAAACAAAGTGTAGGGAATGGGCTTTAAGACACCAACTCATGTACTAGAAATAAATCCTGGTACCACTGCCAAAGGCCCTACAAACTGACCACACCATTCGACTGTCATCCACATTTAGAGGGCCTGCTTCAGTCCCATGCAGGTTCCCCCATCTTTTAGTCCAGAGTCAGTGAGCTCCCAATAGCTCAGGTCAGCTGTCTCTGTAGGTTTGCCCATTATGATTTTTTACCTCTTTACTCATATAATCTCTCCTCATCTCCTTGACTGGACTGGGAGCTCAACCCAGTACTTAACTTTGGATCTCTGTATATGCTTCCATCAGTTACTGAATAAAAATACTATAATGACAATTAGTGTGATCATCTATTTTATTATAGGGCAAGGTCAGTTTAGGCACTTCTCCACTTTTGCTTGGAGTCTTAGCTGGGGTCATCTTTCTGGGTTCTTGAGTGATTCCCTAGCATCAAATTTCTCTGCAACCCCACAATGGCTCTCTCTACCTGAATTAGGTAACACACATCCAGAAAGACAACATGGTATGTAGTCACACACAAGTAGATTTTATGCATAAAGCAAAGGATAACTATGCTATAGTCTACAACCTCTGAGCACCTAGTTAACAATGAGGAATCTAAGACAAGCATCCATGAATCCCCTAGGAAGATGAAATAGAAAATCTCCTGAGTAAATTTGGACCATAACAAGGAGTTAGAGAAGGTGGGAAGAATGAGATAGTTGAGTTGGCAGAGGAACAGAGAGGGAGAACAATGAAATAGACAATTCTGATTTTCAGTGAATATGTAAAGAGTTACAACCTGTCACTGTGTAGAGAATAAATGATTGTGGATATTTAGTCTTAATTAAGATCTGTATTATATTGCCTTTCTCCAAGACTCAGGAAATATTACAGGAAAGTGGACAGATAGTAGCAACCAGAAAATTGGGAGCACTGAAGCAGAAGATTGTCTTTTCAGTGTGACAGGGGTATTGCCCCGATGAACTCACAGCAGCTATGGATGTGTGGGCAAGATCAACATAGCCAACATTTTAGTATTAAAATGAAAAGGCTCAGGGGATGCCCTTACTCCCTGAGGAGCTATTGTCAGTTGATAATAGCTAGGTAAAAGTGACTTAGTTTTTTCTGATCTGTAGCCCCTAATAAGTTGTCTAGGTCACATTGAATATTCCTACACCCAAACACATATGAGAAGCAATAGATTTAGTGGTTATAAAAAAGAAGAGGACATGAGGAAAATGTGTATTGGATAGACTCAAAGTACACTGTAGATGCATTTAAGATTCTCCAAAAATAAATAATTATTTTAAAATAATAAACAAATAAGATAATGTCTCTAGAACTTAATGTAGATTTCAAAATAAGGCACATTAATGGCTGATAAATACTTTAACATATTTCCAACATCCTTAGCCATCAAGGAAATAAATACTAAAACTATCTTGAGATTCCAGCTTACCCAACTAAGAATGGCTATTATTGGGTAGTGGAGAGATTGGTCAGCTATTTTGAGCACTTGAGGAAGATTTAACCCAGTCACGACATTAGGATGAGGAAATCAGACGTGCCTGGAGTGGATGCTGAGCTGATCCACTGTGGGACTTCTTGCCCTTTCGGGAGAGGGGATGGGGAAGAGTAGAAGGGAGGCTGAAGGCAGATGGGGAGGTATTGGGCAGGGGAAAGGAGGGAGAACAAGGGGGTATATGGAAAAAAGAACTTTATTTTCTTTAAAAAAAAGAAGGGAGGAAAAGGGAAGGAAGGAAAAGAGAGAGAGAGATAAAGAGAGAGAGACTGAATTCAGTTCCCACCACCCACAAGGTAGCTCACAACTGTGGTGATATACTGAGTATCTAATAAAGTATGCCTGAAGATCAGAGGACTGAGTCAGCCACAGATTTAGCCATAAAGGTCACAGAGTGGTAACACACACCTTTAATTCTAGCACTAGGAAGTTTGAACCAGAAAGTGATATTGCAGTGCAGAGAAAGTTTTATAAGGCAGAAGACAGACCTCACCCCTTTCCTTTCAACTGAATATTCAAGGGCTTTTAGTCTAAGGACCTTTGGAAATAAGATTTATTCCATTTGGCCAAAGGATTCAGAATGGTGAGAAGTGGCTATAGCTTGTTTCTCTGTCTGATCATTAAACTTTTCCCCAAAACCTGACTCTGGGTTTTTTAAAAGTCAAATGAGGATCCATGCAATACATGATCATTTATAGCTCCAGCACCAGAGTATCTGGCGCCCTTTCTGACATCAGTGGAGACTAAGCATTTACATAATGTGTAAACATAGGATCTGGCAAAATGCTCTTAATATAAGTAAATATAAAACAAAAGAATAGCTACTATTTTTTTTAATCTCACCACAGGTTAAGAGATAGTCTTTCAAAGAAGTCAAAATATAATACAGGTTTATAAAAGAATAAAGGGAAAACTAGAACAGAAGAATTAAATGAGATGGGAGACTTAAGGGCAGGGTTTGGGGGTGGATAACTAACACCAATAGCATTTTGGGAAACTACATCAAAATATACTACTATGGAAGTTCCAAAATATATATGCACATATAAAAGAATTTTAAATGTAGTTACCAAATAATGCAGGGCATAATTTCTCAACTAGACACCATATGCTTTAAAAAGTACCAATAAATGGATTATGTCTTTTTCAATCATTGACCAAATGGACTCCTATAAACACACACCCACAATAGTACAGTCTATTGTCAATGCTGTTGATTGTGCTTCCCAACTTGACTTTAAGACTCTATTGCAGAAGACACTACATTCTTATGTCATAGAACTAGAAAAATCTATCTGGTACTCACCTGGAAGCTTCACCACTTCTGTCTAGCATCCAAGTGCTGGAAGGTGCTGTGCATTCTACTCACCTAACTATGAACTATGTGAGCTACAATAACTACTTGCCTGCAAAAAATGCCCACTGATGCAATCATGCCATGAATATAATGAGAATATCCAACCACTTTTATTGGATGAGAGATATGCTCCATGAGATGGAACCATACTCAACACTGTTAATTAACCAAGAACCCCAAACCAAATGTCATGAATTTAGGGGAAACCTATTACTAATATTCAGCAAACTGATGGTACCAATAAAATGACACTTAATAATGTTTTGCTATACCCATAGATTAGTGTATCACTAAAACACCATCAAGGAAGCTTCTTCTTATAGTAGAAAGTAATTAACAGAGATACCCACAGCTAGACAATATGAATAGAGTAAGAGGCTTTGGAATGCTCAGCCCTAAATGGGATGTCTATATCACACACCTCCCCTCAAGGTTTAGAGGTTGTTCCAAAGAAAAGAGCTTAAGAACCAGAGATGGTAGATGACTCCATGGAAACAGCATTATACAGACCCAACAGGACAGCTATAAATGTTAATTCACTAAAACTATGACCTACTTATACACCTGCACAATTGAGACAAGACTTATTCAGGAAGCTATTTGCAATTGAAAACTGCTGAAAGAGAAAATCTCAGTTTGCTTCAGTGAAGTAATACTGTGTAAATCACTCACACTCCAGGACCCATGTTAGGAGTGGTTTGCCAACCCAAGTCAGATTCTATGGGTTTTCTTTGGCAAATAGTTAATGCTTTTGTTTTTTGTTTTAGGAAAGAGAAATAACACGAACCTTAGTGAGTACAGAAGTGAGAAATGATTTTTAAGGAATTAAGATAAGGGAAAATGTAGTAAAATACACTATATGAAATTTTCAAAGAATAAATAAAAACAATTTTAAGAAAGTTCAACATAGGATTGTTACCACTAGAGACAGAAAATTTACTCCTAATTGTCTACCTGCAATTACTATGATATTCAAACAAGAAGTTGAGCATGAACATCTATAGAAATACTATTTATTACTTACCTAAAATGATATGAGCCATTAACTGATGGCTAGGGGAAAAATCTTTCATAAAATAAAAGGAAACAGTAATCAGTGAAAAAGTTAACTGAAATATTGATGTCTATTCCTATATACATGTACCCTGGAAACATCACAGTAATAAAAGAAGGTAGAGATTGTATGCTGTAGGTCCATTAATACAAAATGTTAATGATAGAAAAATACATAAAGTAGAATGGTAAGTCTCTGGCTATATGAGGTTTGCCTGGGGGAAAATGGATAGTAGCAATGAGTGTCACAGAATTTTGTTTGAAGAAAATAATTGTGTGATAAGTACATAAGTGAATGCACAAAACTATGTAACTATAGATTTCATAGTATGAATAGTAGAATGCTCAGTTGTATACTGTCAGTTAGTATAATTATTATACTATAGTATAACTATTACTACAAATAATAGAATAGTCTCTCTTTCTATACCTATACAGTAACATCATGGAATATAACACAAAGTTTTACTAAATTGGAAGGTAAAACTTGGGTTCTTACCTAAAACAGTATACAGAGAACATAGCAGAGATTCTCAACTTTCCTAATGCTATCACCTTTTAATACAGTTCCTCATGTTGTGGTGACCCCAATCATAAAATTATTTTTATCACTACTTCATAGCTGTATGTTTGCTATTATTATGAATCTTAATATAAGTATCTGTGTTTTCCTGTGGTCTTAGGCTATGACTTGAAAGAGTCATTCAATCTTCCCAAAGATCTAGACTGCTAAAATAAAGATATTGTGCCTAGGGTTATTGGTGCTTATGACCAAGAAAATAACAGGGTTGCTGTTAAAAAAAAAAAGTAAAACAAATAATAATGTGTCTTTCCTGGGGCATTCTCTTAGAAATAGTAACATTTTGGAGACAGAAATGGTCAAATTTAAGAAATAAATTTTGAAATAAATTTGCAAAATAAATCTGACAATAAATTTCAGGCTCCCAGAGACTGGATTAAAATAGGTACATGTAAGTGGTTATTTTTACCAATTGCTATACTCACCCACCTTTCTATTGTTGATTTTTAAATATATTGTGTTTCCACAATTAACCATAACAACAGTTTAGTTTTAGACTAGTAACATTAAGAATAATTATTCTTTCTACCCTTAATCAGATATATATTTCAACTAAGCTTGTTGAAGCAAAGAGAAACAAAATATCATAAAAAAAAATAGTAGGCAGTGCATTGAATCTGTAGATTGCCTTTGGTAGAATTGCCATTTTTACTATGTTGATCCTACCAATCCAGGAACATGGGAGAGCTTTCCATTTTCTGATATCCTCTTCAATTTCTTTCTTCAATGATTTAAAATTTTTGTCAAATAGGTCTGTTACTTCTTTGGTTATAGTAACTCCAAGGTATTTAATACTATTTGCAGCTAATATGAAGGGTAATGTTTCCCTTATTTCTTTTTCAGCTCCTCTATTTTTAGCGTATAGAAGGGCTACTGATTGCTTTGAGTTTATCTTGTATCCTGCTACATTGCTGAAGGTGTTTATCAGCTGTAGCAGTTCTTTGGAAGAATTTTGTGGGTCACTTATGTATACAATCATATCATCTGCAAATAGAGATAGCTTCACTTCTTCTTTTCCAATTTGTATGCCCTTAATCTCTATTCGTTCTCTTATTGCTTTAGCTAAAACTTCGAGAACTATATTGAATAGATAAAGGGGGAGAGGACATCCTTGTCTAGTTCCTGACTTTAGTGGGATTTCTTTGAGTTTTTCTCCATTAAGTTTGATACTGGCTGTCGGCTTCTTGTAAATCGCCTTAATTATATTTAGGTATTCTCCCTGTATTCCTGATCTCTCCAGGGCTTTAATCATAAAGGAGTGTTGGATTTTGTCAAAGGCTTTTTCCGCATCTAAGGATAAGATCATGTGGTTTTGTTCCTTTAGTTTGTTAATATGATGGATAACATTCACAGTTTTTAGTATGTTGAACCAGCCCTGCATTTCTGGGATGAAGCCTACTTGGTCATGGTGGATGATATCTTTTATGCATTGTTGTATACGGTTTGCCAAAATTTTGTTGAGAATTTTCGCATCAATATTCATGAGGGAAATTGGTCTGTAATTCTCCTTCTTTGTTGTGTCTTTGAGTG
>PVIH01023165.1:0-25471 GCA_004025045.1 Sigmodon hispidus
GAATCCGCCCCTCAGAGACCCCTGCAGTTGGTTTGCTCAGTTCACTCAGTTCGGGGTCGCAGTAGGGATCCTTGCAGATACCCTCAGCAGCAGCAGGAGCTGTGGGTGTGGCCAGGTGCAGAGTTCAGCTGCCCCCTGCTCCAGAGTGTGCTGGGACGCCGCAGAGGGCACCGGTCCCGGCGGCGGAACCGGAAGCAATCTTCAACAGCTTTATACCCTGACCTGCTTATGAGTTCCTTTAAACCTTCCCTCTGCTCTTCTATGACTATCTCTCTATATCTTCATTTTTTGCTTCTCCATTATGTATTTTCTTTACTTTGATTATGCTTAACTATTTCTCATTTCATAAAACTAAACAAATAGAAAAAAGATCCTGTTTGGTCTAGAGTCCTTCATTGCATCTATTACTCTTCAGTGATTAGAAAGCCTGGTATAGCCCTGCCAACATATACAGAAGCTGAATAAGTTGGAATTCCTACCTAGAAGTTATTCATGCTTGCAGGAAATCTCTCTCCCTGAGTTTGTGTGTTACACTGTGAGTCAGGTCCTTCTTTCATACCAGGGAGTTAAGAAAAATCTGCTTCTAGCTTCTGCAATCCTTAAGGAGCACTGGTTGTTTCCCATGAAGTTCATAGCAGAGGACAATGGAGAATGAGGGTCTGGGACACTGGTTTCTAATTCTTCTGCCCATACCTGGAGGGTCACATGACCCCAATCTTAGACAAGACCAAAGAAGACTGAAAACATAGCTGTGGTGTATTTATTGCAGGGAGACAGAACTACAGGGAGCATGCAGCATTGTCTCTGCTGGACATTATGACTTACATTATCATTTTAATTACTATTTATTTTGCTAGTTTATAAATTATTAAGACATACACACATGCATGGGTACAAAAGCTCATCTTTATTCATCATGTTTCTGTGGTTCCTTAACACAGAGCAATGGGGCATTTTGCAAATGTTTAAATTACTGTTTTATTCATTGACTAAATGCCTGAGTACTTATTCACTGAGTGAGTGAATAATTGAATAGTTCATTATCTAAGTCAGGTCTCACTGGCTAAGGCTAGAATCTTCCAGATAAATACTTCTCCTAGGAGACATTATTTATGGGTGCTAACACTTCTACCTTTCTCTATGACACTCACTGCTTTTGTTCCAACCTATTGTTTTAAGTTTATTTACATAACAAGCCATCATGGAAGGTAGGCATAGTGTATTTTTAAAATGGCGGCGTTGGTGGATTGGGGCCAAGGTGCCTCACAGTAGGTAAGAAACAGAAATACCATGCAGACAGTACATGGAAAGTTTTATTAAGGGGGGAGAGAAAGGATGTCCAAAGAGGCCTTGTAAGAGGAAGAGGAACTAGGGAGAGGGCTATCCCCTTTTCACTACAAAGCTAGTCTTCTATTGGGTATAATAAAGATTATTTCTCACTCAAGAGCAATTCAAGGCATCCTTGCCAATTTTTCTAATAGATTCATGGATCAGACAGAGCTCACAGATTCCTCTCCTCCAATGCAGGTGTTATTTTGACTTTCTTGGCCTCACTGGGAGAAAACTACAGACCAAGTCTAAACTGGCTCCTGCTGTGGCTGGCACAAACTAGCCCTCACACTGACCCAGCACTCTAGTCCTCTATCAGCAGTAATGATGTAAGCTGTAAATAGAATGAAACCTCAGGACCGTCACATATCTTCACTGCCTGTACTAGATAGTTTCTTGGTACACTGATTTTACTTCTGAGTCTGCTTCTCATGCCCCTCATACCAAAACCTAAAAATTCAGCTCTCCAAAACAGAATGTTTTGCAAACCTCTGGTTGTTTTGATCCTGTTTCTCAGATAAATACAAAAGCACTATCCTGTATCATTTACCCTTCTCCCCACAGATCTATTTTGTTATCAATGACTATGGTGGCTTGAAAGAAAATGGCCTCCAAAGGAAGTGGCACTTTAGGGGTGTGGCCTTGTTGGAGGAAGTATGTAACTTTGGGGGAGGGCTGTGAGGCCTTGTTTGCTCAAACTTCCCTCAGTGTGACAGTCACTTGACTTCCTGCTGTCTTTGGTCAAGATGTACGACTCTCAACTCCAGCACCACATCTGCCTGCATGCCACCCTGCTCCTCATCATGATAATGGACTGAATCTTTGAAACTGTCAGCAAGCCACTGCAATTAAATGGTTTCTTTACAAGAGTTGCTATGGTCATGGTGTCTTTTCACAACAATAGAAACCTTAGACAATGACAAAGTGCATCATGTTGATGGCAATTCTATATTTTTGAGATGGAGTCAAAAGCTCCATTGTTTCCCCCACTAAATTTTCAGAGAGTCCTGTTGTCAAAAGTTCAGAAGGCATTAGCAAGTATTGTGTTTAAAATAATCTGATATGAGAAGTTCTACCAATAGGTGGTATTCCAAGCAGACTGGAATATATTGAAATGTCTTTCTGTCTCCTCTTTGTTCTGGGGAAGAAAACTATTTGCTTGAGTACAGGTGTGTTCCCTAGTCTGCTTCCTTGAAAAGGAACAGGCCTTGGGCTGGAAGCCAGTGGACACACATTTTCAATTATCTAGAGGAATGATCCAATGAAATAGTAAAACATTTGAAAAGCCAGATCAAAGTGATGCATTAGTGCACAGAGTTGTCCTGCTCTGGCTTTGCTTATCCACCTACTAGTTTGTCTTCTGCTATGAATCACCCACCGGTGCAAAACAGTCATGAGGGAACAGGATGTAATTCTAAAGAATCAAAAGCATTTTCCCTCTGAATGCATCTCTGCAGGTTTCACCTCTATAAAACCCCTCAGACTTTGCTCCTCCATTCCAAATCTCTCAGACTCCCATAGACAGAGTTATTTCTCTGCAGGGAGATGGTAGTGTCTCAACAGAGATAGAAGTTCACAAGCTCTCACTGACAATAACTTGAACAACAGGAAGAATGTGTTGAATTTTCTCTGCTGTTGGCAAACATGGCAGAGGGCACAGTGACTTCTTCTAGCTGCTGCTTTACAATAGAAAAACAATTTCCCTCTACTTCATGGGAGATTTTTTTAATGGATTTATCTATTTGTTAATTTCCAACAAGGATAACTTTGTTTTCCTAAAGGAAATGCAATCAAATCAGCCATTAAAACCTAATGATTTGGATGCTGTAGAAAATTTTTCTCTTTTCATTTCAGATAGGAAATATGCATGTGTAATATCCAACAACAACAAAAAGACACAAAGGGAGATTCCAGTTTAATTTTCCAGCGATTGGGTTTTGTAAATGGATGTTTTAAAAAAAAAACAAAAATAAAAACATGTTTCTATCAACATCTTTTGTTGCTTCAAGTCACCAGAAAATAAACAAGCACTTACAATACACAGTGAATATACACTTTTCAGACTCAGAAAGGAATAATTCATATGCAGCATCCATATGTACAGTAGTCTTCAACAGCAGGAAGCCTCCTTCTTCCTGCATTGGTTTCTAGCAAGTCTAGCTCCTTGCCCGGTTCTAAAAGATAATCAGGTTTTGATGTGACTCAAGTTTGCAGCATAGGAAAAGGTGGTAAAATTGTGTGAAGAAACCCAAACACAATTCTCTCATTGCAATTTAACGTGAGAGCACTAAACTAGCCTCCCCACTTTGATGTTGCTAGCCACTTCTTTGGCATGCTGATTCAGAGCAATGAATGTGAACAGGGTGAGGGATGTGATGTGGACAGGGTCAGTGTAGCACAAATTCGGATTGTACTGAAAGAGACTCAGCCAAATATTGAGGGAAGGCTGAAATATCAGAGAGAGGAAACACCACAGTCAAATCTCAGCCAGCTATCTTCCAGCTTCCTCAGCTTTGGTCCTGGTTGTTTCTTCTCTGCTGGTTTCCCACACTGCCTTAAATACCCTTCTCACCAGCTGTTTCCCATCCAGGTTAGAATTAAACTCTATTTGGTAGTCAGCCTTGAGCTCACAGAAACACAAAAGTTCTGTCTCTGGAGTTATGGGACTAAGGGCACAGGTCACCACTCCCAGGCTTTCCTTGTGCTGTGATTAAAGGTGAGTACCATTGAAGCCCAGCTGTTTGTTCTTTTATGAATTAAGAAATTCCTGAGCTGTCTACCTAGGTTTTGACTATGTGTTGTCTCTGGATATTTCAGGTTTTATTAAAAATGTAACGTATCACCACAGGTAAGAGATGTGTTGTGGACAGGCTAAGGGATGTGATATGGACAGGGTAAGGGATGTGGTGTGGACAGGCTAAGGGATGTTGTGTGGAAAGAGGGTAAAACTTTCAGCCTTTCTCTAAAGCTCAAAAGATATAATTATTTGATTTGGGTTTTTTCCTAATTTGAGTCTTCTAGGGTTTTCCCCTACCCTTTACAACTGCCATTTAGTATGAGCTATTTGGATATATATTGTCTATTTTATTCATCCTTTCACCTTCTTACTTTGAAACAGAGTCTGACTATGAGGTTCTGGCTGGACTAGAATTTACAATATAACCCAGGGTGACTTTGAACTCAGAGACCCTTCTGCCTCTGAACACTGCCATGCATGGCTCATTGCTTGTTTCTGTAATTAAAACATACTTAGTACAGAAGCACTGAAACATGCAAAAAATAAGTAAAAATACCAGAAAGAACATACCAATGAATACCTGTAGGCATGATAAGAATCATCAGATCTCCAAAGGGTGGAGGTGCAGTGACTAGAGCCTCAGACTCCAGAAATCTGAAACCTCGTCTGCAAATCAACTTCCTTGCTGACCCACCCATCTGCTTCTCTGGATTCCCCTCCCCTCCTAGCTTCTGAGGGAAAGGTTGATCCACCCTGTGAGGGAAAGTCATGGCTGCTGTGTAGAGCTCTGTGGCATCAGTGCTATCCTGCAGCACTCATCTGCCTCATGTGAGGACCCAGGCTCCTCCTGAGCAGTGAGTAGAGCTATCATCCTCTATCCCTCTCAAGAGTTCTTCCTGTCAAGAGATTTAACAGAAATTTGTCTCATATGGTGACTAGTATTCAAGATTCTGCCTTCTGCCTCTAGCTCAGTCGATAGAGCATGAGATCTTAATCTAAGGATCATGGATTGTGTCCCACATTGGGCACCAAATATTGCACAAATTCTATTTTGTGTTACAATAAAAACCTAGTTCCAGATATTGGGGGAAAGCTGTATATCAGAGAGAGAGAAAACAAACCTCAGCCACTTCTCACACACCAACTCCTCAGGCCTGTCTCCACAAAATTTCCGACTCCAACTTCTCTCTCTTTAAACCACCAAGCAAGTTATCTGGGAAAACTGAAAAACTCCTCCCTGCCCAGCTCTCTTAACTTCCTCCTTCAACATTCCAAAGGCTAGGATGAAAGATGTGGGTCACCACACTCCCTGACCTTCATGGCTTGGCTCTGTGATTGACTCTCCTCTGATATTCCAGATTAATTTTACTAAATATATATCGCCACAGATCACCATGAACAGACAGGTACATACTCAGTACTGTCCCAACCCCATGTCTCACTGTGAGTTTGGCAGGTGGTGGTGGTGACAGATGTGAGGCTAGCAGGTGGCTAGAACCTCTGATCTTGGACAGTGTTCAAGTGAAACTTACCTTCTCATTGTGATTCCCATCCTGTGCCAACTGCAGGAGGCTGCTGAGTATCACTTATAAGCTCCATTACAGCTGCATTTTCAATGTTCCCTCTTTCTTTACCCTCTTCTTTGTTGGCTCAAACCACCAATCCAGGAGTTTCTGCCAAGAACACAAACCCAACACATTCTTTGAATGAGCATCATCGATATCACTGTGTTGTGACTCTGCACTTTCCATCAAGGCCCAGGTTACAGTGGATTTGCCTGTTGCTTCTCTACCCAAAATGACAAGGGAACAGAATCAGCCTAGATGGCCACTGACAGATGAACAGTTAAATAAAATGTAGTATATAGACACACAATAAAAATTTATTCAACCATAAAAATATGAAGTAATTAAATTTGCAGAAAATGGGTAGAATAGGAAGAAAAGAAAGAGATAGGCAAGAAGGAAGGGAGGGAGGAAGGAAAGCAGCCAGCTTTGTACATAGGCAGCCCATCCTTAGGCATCATCAACCTCTGACAAAAGACGTTCTCTTCTGACTTTGCTACTGTCTTCCAGGCTTCTTCAGGTACCTGAGGCAGCCTTTCCACAGTAAAGGCTTTCCAGTCTTCTTCTATCCTACAATCTAGCTGTAGCAAAAGTTGCCCCACCCTATGATAAGGTCTCCTTTGGATTAGTTCCCATTACCCTGGCAAAGTTGCTATGCCACAAAAGGAGTAGACAAGGGGAAGCAGAAGAGAGCACGCAATTGGTACCATCTCCTACATCTATGCCATTGGTTAAGCAATACACCATTCTGTCCCAGAATTTGAGAGCAAGGTGACAATGTCTTAATCTAAGAGCAACACAGGATTTGCCTGTCCAGCTAAAAGCTCGCCTGCAGAATACAGGCTTCTCTTTAAAACAAATGTGCAGGGGCTGTTCATGGTTTTTAGTACTGCATGGGGCCACAGTATGGCATGTCCACTGCCAACATAGGTCTTAACTGGGTCTACCTCACAGTCGAGTGAGAAACCATCTTCACAGTAACCATTGAAAGTGAAAGAGCTTTTAATACAGGATCTCACAGAAACAGACAATATCATAGAGGAAAGCTCCCCCTCCCCCCAGGTGAAGGCATTGGCCTCAGGGCTCAAGGGAATATTTATAGAAAACATACAAAAGTGTCATTTACACAACAGATTAGATCATAGCTGTATTTTTTTATTTAGGCATGATTCCCCAGATATCTGGAGTCTAGCATTTTTAGCTGACTCATGGCCTTCATATGTCTGGTAACTGCATGCTTCAGCTCATTCCCTATGTCTATATCATCACCATGTTGTCTAAGCCTTTATATGGCCCTACAGCCTCCTATCCCTTTCACACATGCTCATGTATGATCTGAGTGTACAGACCTAAGGTTGATATCAAATGTCTTCTTTTGTTACACTCTTTACCTTATTCACTGATATAGGGTTTCTCAGTCAAACCCAGAGCTCACTGATTGGGCTAGTCTTGCTACACAGGTTGCCCCCACAGAACCCACGTGTCTACCTTTTACACGGTGGAATTACAAACTGGCCACTGTAGGTGCCTGGCATTTACATAGCTTCTGGACATCAGAATTGTGACCCTCTGGTTTGTATGCATGGGAAACACTTGACACTTGGAGCCGTCACCCAGGCCCTTTCCATCTTTTTACTGTACTTTTAGTCGAGTTTTTATGTTTTGTTTTCATTTTTTATATTCATATCCTTGTTTATGCATTTTTAAATTGGGCAATCTTTTTCTTTGACTTTTTAATGTTTCCTTTTTCTTGACCTTCATAACATTTTTCTCCTCCTCTTATGCTTTGATTTGGCCTTGCTTTCCTTATATTTTCCTTTTGCCCTAACCCCTTCCTTCTTCTTACGTTTACTTTTCTATATTTTATATATATGTGTTCTCATATATGCATATGTATATTACATATATTCTAAACACTTTACAATCATAATTCACTCTACGTTGTTTCTGCCATTTTCTGCCCTGTGGTCATAGGTGGTAGATCCATGGGCTTTAGCTGGTTTTAAGGCATTTTTACATCTTGTTCAGCTCTGCGGTGTTGCTGTTATTCTCCTCTCCCTGAGTGATGCTCAGGAGGGATTGGTGCCTCAAGAAGACACTGCTCAGAAAATTTATAAAGAAGGAGACTATCATGTTAGTTCAAATAAATCAGCCTCAGAAAAGCAAATAATGTGTGTACTTTCATATGAGGGATCCAGATATAAGTGTGTGTGTGTGTGTGTGTGTGTCCACACAGGTCATACAGGCAGAGAAGGCAAGAAGAGATATTAAGCGGTGTGAGTTAAAAGAAAGTGTGCTATAATGAACAAGAGAGGAAAGAAGGAAGAACTCTTGGCTGAAGAATGCTACCATATCAACCACAGCAGGCTAGGAGCATGCAGGAGGAGCAAGAACAAAGCAAAAGGGCAAATGAGTGTGAAAATGACATAATGAAACCATCCTTTTATGTGCTTAATTAAAAATAAATAGAAGGAGTAGGCTGCTTTTATAGAACTGAGAGACAGTGCCAAACCAACAGATGCACAGGCAGCAGAGCAGAGTCACAGAAAGTGTGACAAAGGCAGCGAGACTCCTCTGGAGACTCACACTCCTTAAGTACTTCCACTCAAATACGTAACAATGGATGAGGAGAATTTAAAAAAATCAGTGTCTGAAGAGAGGGCTCAGAGGTTAAGAGTGAGGCTGTTGCTCTTGCAAAGGATATGGGTTCGGTCCTCAGCACCATGCAACTCATCACAGCCAGCTGCAACTCTTCTTACAGGAGTTCCAACAGCCTCTGGCCTCTGAAGGCACCATGCATGCACATGGTGCACATCCAAACATGCAGGACAAACCCTCCTAAACATAAAAAAAAGATAAGCTTTAAAAAAATTAGAATTTCACGTGGAAAAAGTATTCAAAATCTCAACAAAGAAGAAAATAAACAGGTGAATGAAGAAGGAGCTCCATGCCAGACTTGAAGAGAAGCCAGCAGCCTAGTGGGAAAAGGCAGCAAACAGGGTGAGGAAAGGACAACATTTCAATTAGGAAGCTGAAGAATTGGCAATGTAGGAGACAAATAACTCTCAGACTGTTCTCTGACCTCCACACACATATGCTGTCATGCATGGGTAGGCATGCATAGACACACACACCCACTCAACATTTTCTTGAGACAGAAGAAGGCAGCCACCCTCGCTTGTCATAGAGGAATGGAATTAAAAACAGGATACCTGTAGTCGGAAGTTTTCCTGTGTCCCACAGCAACTTGGTTCCAAATAAACACACAGAGGCTTATATTAATTACAAACTGTTTGTTCTATAGTTCAGGCTATTACTAGCTAGCTTTTGCATCTTATTAACCCATTTCTATTAATCAATGTATTGCCACGTAGCTGGTAGCTTATGAGTATAGTCACAATTTGTTTCTTGGGTGGCTGCTAGTGTCTCCAAGACTCTGCCTTTCTATATCTAGCTTATCTTTTATTATAACTAATAAAGACTATAATTATAACTATCTAGTCTTCAACTCCGTCAAAGACCCCAGAAGAATATATTACTTAAGTAAACAGGAAGGACATTATAAGCAACTTCCAAAATTCTAGAAATGACAGAGACATCTGGTTACCCAGACAGTCACCCAAAGTTCCTCTGCAATGTTGAGGCATCAATATTTAGCCTACAGGCTTATAGTCTCTGACACTCTTTTCAGTGAAGCCAGGAATTTGAAGAACTATTCCACCTATTAGCAATATTTCATTCATCAGCCACTTTTCTCCATGTCCTGCAGAATTTCTGGCCATTTCTTCTGTGAAGCAGAACCTAAAGGACCATCTCACCTTGTTCTGGCAAAGTTCAGAGGTCCCTTTCCTATAGGTTCTGAATGTCCAGTTTATACAGTATAGTGTCAAACAGTCAAGGCACATGCACTTTTTTGCCCAGTGGCTAACTTTTGCCACAAAGAAAGTAACCTCCATATGGAGTTTCTTTGATGCCCATCATCCTCTTGAAGAATTGATACTGCCAGGAACAGGCATGTCTCACTTTTCAAAAAAGTCTAAGTTCTTAAAACATTTTAAATGCCATATTCTGTAAGCCTTCGAAGTATTTGATGATTATCTACCTAATTGAAATATGTATTTTTATACCTAATAAACTTACTAACATGACTGTAAGTTTGATTTATATTTAATTAATATTGATATATATATATAAGTATAATATGTATTTCTTAATTATACATTATAATTTTAAATAAGTTGCATAAATATACCTTAAATAAGAGTAGAAATATACATACAGTATCCCAAAATTGATCTTAAATTTGTATCAATAAACCAAAATCCATACCAATGTAAAGTATTTTAAGATTAACAGTTTTTTTGGATTAAAGTAGATTCAATAATCTACCTTTTATCATTTCTACATTATATCCCTCTTCTTCTTTAGAAATAGATTGCAGTTATATTCAACCCCCTTTAAATAAAAACAGACATTCATAAGTAATATTTTAGGAATTTGGGCAGAGCTTTTCATACTACTTTCAGTTGATTAGGGGAGCTAGTAATCTTATGGGGATCTTGAGAAAACTTAGAGTTAAAGTTAAATCTTGCCGTAGTAGTCTGTGAGGCTGCATCATTTCAGTCAGTTCCCTTGAAGTTGTTCTAGGTATTAGATGATCTTTGCATTGATCCCACTGAAAACCTCTCAGAAGGTCTTCTTTGATATAACCATATTAACCTGGAAGGAATCCACAGCTTCTCATCTTCTTTAGAAACACAAGCAGAACCTCTTTTCCAAAGCAACATATTCTTAGACCCAAATTTCAAAGTCAAGATACCTTTAAAATATATGTGTTGGTTTAATTTAGCAACTTCCACAATCAAATGTCTCTCTGCAATTAAAAATCCCAAATATAACACAATAATATACAGTATACAGATTCTCTGTGTGTATTCCACCTTTTTGTGGAATTTTTTTACATTTTACATATATTTTTATGAGTTTAATCTCCATTTACTCTCTTAATAAATAAGTCTTCTTCCCAGACATTCATGGATTTCTCATATTAAATATCACTTTCTTAAGGAAACCAGTTAGGAAAGACACTGCTGCCCAGAGAGAGAGGAGACCTATTCCAAATCTCTAATACTTAATGTTGCAACCACTTTGGAGAGGAATTTTGTGGCGTTTGTTAAGTTTCTGAGTGCAAGGATCCTGGATTTAAATACTTCCAATCCACAATATGAGAGTTGCTTGGTTTAAAAATCAAAATAAGAAATGCATCCATCAACACAGGATAACAGGACTGTGGATTCATTCTATGAACCAATACAATATATGAAAAATTTGTTTGAACATAAAATAATTAGTATATTATCATGTAGACATATTTTAAAGACTTCTAGAAATGTATGTGTATATATACCTGTGTGTGTTTATGTAAACCATATGAGTTTAGTGCCCATGGAGGCCAGAAGCAGGCACCAAATCCTCTGAAATTGGAATTACAGTAGTTTTGAACTCCTTAACCTGGGTGTTTGGGACTGAATTCTGATGCTCTGCAAGAGCTTTCATCATTCTTTGTCATCTCTCTAGCCCATGCCTTGATTATTAAATAGCTTCTATTCCATTTCACACATAAAAATGTTATTTCAAGATATATTTAATGAAAGATTTTATATAGCTATAGCACATATAAGTAAACAAGTCAATTCATTTTATTAACAGCAGCAAATATTTTCCTGAAGAGTGGTAGTTTGTTATGTTGTTGTTTTTAAAGGTAGTTTCTGGTGATGTTATTTCACTTCTGGTCAAGTCATGGAGATATTTTGTAGTATTGTTTATGAGGGAGTGCTCCTTAATTCCTAAATGCATATATATGTATTTGCATACAGCACAAATATTATATATTATTCCCCTGTTTTTATCTTTTACTATATCTTAATTTTCACTAAAAATTAAACTAACATTTATTACTTTTCCCCTAGTCTCATTTATAAACAGCATTTTAACCCTTCGCACAAGTTATAAACACACAGGACACTCACAGTATGTATAATATGACAGGCAAAAAAAAATCCCTTGACAAATATTGCAGGACACTGATTTTATCTTATCCATTAAGATCAGACAAAGTAAAAGATTTTTTTAAAAAGTAACTTAGTGAGAGCCAGAGACAGGAATCAGCAGGTGAGGACATCTGTCACCAAGCCTGATGACTGGAGTCATCCCTAGGACCCACATGGTAGGTGGAGAGAACTGACTCCTGATGTTTCTCTTGCCTCCACATGCACACCTTGGCACATATCTATGCATACACGCATGCAAAAATAAAAAAAAACGTGTTAATGAAGACTACCTTTAAATTCCCATTTTATTCTAGCTTTGGTTGTTTTTACACAGATGTACCCATTTTGCCACTTGTATTTTCCCTGAGGGCATTTTTTCCACATTATTGTCTCCTGATTTATTTTCCATTTTCAAAGAGCACTTCAAAAGTCAGTGACCCTATTCAAATTCTATTCCTGGATAAGAGCCCCTAACAGTCACTAATCGATCGAGTTCAGAGTGTATCTTTTATTTATTCTATTCAGTGCTACCTCCCAATCTATGAGTTTCCAAAACATTACTTTTTTTAGAATACTTTGCAGTCTAGAGTGAGGAGAATTATCTTTATGAGAGAAGTGAGATGGGGAGAGAAGAGATTTAAGGTAAAGCTGTTGGATGGAACAATCAGGCAATTATTGTGAAACCGAAATGTAAGATGAACAACCTTCTTTTCTACTTTTATTAACATCATCCTTTGTCTGCAGCTCTTAGAGCTCTTGGGAGAAAGTTCTTTTCTAGAGTTATCACTCAGAAAGAAATTTGCACAAAGCCCAGGGAAGCAAGTCACACTCTTAAGGATAGTGGCTAAAGAATGAAGATTGGCCAAGGTCCAAGCTTTAAGGGATGAGAATGTCTGAACAAATCCCTTTCTCCAGCCTTTTTGTTAAAGTTTCCTAGAACATTTGGGATTTTGTGTTAAATGCTTTCAGCCTGCCCAGAGCTGCATGTAGGTCAGCAATAGCTGCTGGAGCTATAGCCAACGGGTGGGAATCCAGCAGTAGATGCTGGGGCCAGGTGTGGCAGGTGCAAATTCAGCTCCTGGGGACATACCTGATGACCTTGGGCAGGCTGCAAAGCATTATTTAAGTCTTGGCTCCTCATCTGTCAGATGAGTGAAAATTCACATGGGCATTCCTTTAGTAGACTGGCCCTAGTGTTACTTAAGAGATAAACCTCGTCCTACTGTGGCTGATGCAAAGCTTTCACTACATTATAATATTCACTGTGAACATCACACTTTCAAGTCATGGTGGTTTGGGAACCCTAATATAGATAATCTACACACTCAGTTTCATTCAACTTCTTGCTTAATCCTCTCTAGTCCTTGCTTGAACATGTGTGGTCTCACCCACTTAGCCATTAGTATATCCGATGGTATTTATTTACATAGAAATAAAGAGGACCTGGAGATGGAGCTCAATTGGCAGGGTGCCCAGCATGCATGACACTCTGCATTCATTCCACAACATTACATAAACTAGAAATGGTACTGAGCATCCATAATCCCAGCATTTAGGATGTGGGATGATCAAAAGTACAAAATCATCCTTAGATATGTTTCAAGTCCAATGTAACAAGTAAATGGTAATATATATCCTACTTTAACATGCACCACCATTGGAGATGATGTTTTGCCTGGAGTTCCAAGTGTGTAGTGGGGATGAAGGAGATGGAAGACTCCTTTCTGTAAAGATGACTAATGACCCCATGGAAGGCTCCGTACATGCATCTGAGAATAGAGTGTCCTCAACCAGAATCCTTGGATTTGCCATGAACATGTGCTTTATAAGTTAAAGGTAGAGACTTAATGAAGACTACAAACTTTCCAGAAAATGCAGAACATACTTCTGAATTTATATAATATGTTGCTTTAAGTGCTAAGTTTCAACTTCCCAGCTCAGTGACAGACAAAATCACCAGGCATGAACTCTCAAGTGGGTGTTAGCTCATGATACTTTATGATAAATCTGTGTGCAGTGGGGTGTGGACTGAGCTCAGAAGCTGAGGAAAGACAAGCTGAGGGAAGTGGGGCAATTAAAGAAATTTTGAGGAGTCGTAGGCAGATGTGCCATGCTTTATTCTCTCTATGGAAGACAGACTGGCACATAGACATAAGCAGGCACACACAGATGTCCCCTCTGGTTTGAATGGTATACTTATATAGAATCACACTAAGTGTCATTTTCTGGAAATGATTATATAATGGATTACATCATTGCCTACTCAGAGTTCCCCATATATTCAGTATCAGTCATCATTAGCTAATAGTTCCCAAGATGTCCAATGTGTTTATCTTATCATATTGTCTAAATGTACATACCACCCACCACTTTTGTTTGTTCATGGGGAGTAAAGTACCCACTTATAGGGCAATGCCCACTGAGCTATATGACTGTAGATGGAAAAGAAATGATCCCAGCTGGAAGACAGGAGCCATGTTTGAGCATGGCATGCGGATACACAGGAAGTTGCAATTGTATTGTTTTAAATCTTGAGACCAAGTTAAAAAAATTCCCAAGTAGCCATATCATTCAAAAAGTAGGTTGTAATGATGCCTTGGCTTTATGCCTGTTGCTGTGATTAAAAAAAAAAAAAAAAAAAAAAAAAAAAAAAAAAAAAAAAAAAAAAAAAAAAAAAAAAAAAAAAAAAAAAAAAAAAAAAAAAAAAAAAAAAAAAAAAAAAAAAAAAAAAAAAAAAAAAAAAAAAAAAAAAAAAAACCAAAACACAATGAGGAAAGCAAGTCACAAGAGGGAGGACAGGGCACTAGGTCACAGGGCATCTGGTCACATGACATCTGCAATCAGGAAGCAAGAGGAAGCTAGTGCTAGTACTCAGCCTTACTTTGCTTTTTTATTCACAACTCCAGCCATGAGATTGTGATGCCCACAACTAGAATGGCCTTCCAACCTCAACTCAGTCTAGAAGCTGGTCATAGACTACCAGGAGCTCAGTCTTCTGGGTGAGTCCAGGTTCTGTTAACACTGTTGTCTTCATTTTTTATCATAGCAACAAGAAAATTCAGACAGTAAAACTTATCACAGATACCAAAACCCTGCTTTATATTAATACTCCATCAGCTTTGATGTGAGAAAACCTCTGGGTGAGGTTAGCCTTGAACTTAGAGCTGGAAATACCATGAGCTGGCTTCAAAGTAGTGGGGCTGGCTGTCAACGAGGTGCCTGACAATCAGTCTTCAAATGTAAAATTTAAACAGCATGATTTTAAGCTGTGTTTATGTCCATATTTAGAGTTTTAATTACCTGGTTTCTTGGTTTTTCTCCTCACTGGACTAATACATTTTTTCCTTTGGATTTCTTCCTATTCAGAACTATACTTTTGAACCATGAGTTTCTTGGGATTTTCTCATTCAAAATGGAAGTGATGGTTTTGTGTTTGCTGGGGTCTCCAGTTTGGGAGGCATTTTAACCTTGACAGATTCTATGTTAAATATGGAAAGCAGCACCTGCTAATCTAGACCCTTCACAGGTCAATCAAATGAAGTTGAATGGAAGCATTCATTTACTATTATGTCAATTTAAGTGTGTCAATATGCTATATAATATAGTACATTAATTATAAAATAGAATGTCGTATTATAAAATCAAAGCCATATTATAAGTTTAGAAGATTATACCAAATCATAGGCAAAGAAAAGGTTATCGGAACATGTACCCTACCCCTACATCACTCAGTGGCAGGTAATGAATTATTTTAAACTGTATTCTAATATCATATATCATAGATTGATTATAATAAATGAGGAAGAAAAGTTATCACTGAGATGCCCTTCAGCAAATGCAATTTAGTTAAATGTCATTTTTCCAATGACCTTGTTCCAACAGGTCATTTGTGTGCTTTTATTCTGAAGTGTCCCCACAGGCTCAAGTGTGAGAACAGATGTTTCCCCAGTGTGGAGCTCTCTAGAAATGTGGAACTTTTAGGAGACAATTTTGCTAGAGAGAGTGGGGTCACAGGAAGGCGACCCTGAGTTTAAAGCCTTATCATAGCTCCTACTCAGTCTTCCCTATCTGACTGCCAATATGTAATCAGCTGGCCTTTCCAGACATGATAAGATGAGTACTTTGAACTTCTTTAATAAGCTTTACATTGTTCCTTATTGGGGCATTGGTGATGGTAGGTATAACAGTGAGAAAAATAATTGATCCATCATTCTAATATGGTAAAACCCAAAAGGATGGAGAAAAGGTAGGAAGATGGTACATGGGCATTCCACTTTATCAGCTGAAAGGGTGCAGGTTCAACAAATACACTAGTGTTCCTAAAACACCAAAATTTCTCTTCCGACTTTGAGGACCTGAGATCTTAAGTCAACAGGCAGGGGCATGTTTGAGAATCATTAACTGCACCTGAGAAATAAATTGACTATTGAGGCATGTCAGCTCAGTCAATTCCAAGGTGGTTTTTATGTTCTTCGTGGGGGTTCTCTGGATAGTAAAAAAATTATTAAAGCACGTTTGATGAGTCCCACAGAATCAGAGCAGAATTAATGCAGAAGACGAGAAAATATTTTTAAAGTCGTTTTCTTCTCTCAAAGGAGAAACTGTAGATTTTTAAAACATAATTGATTTAATCCATTATCTAGAATTGTATTTAATTTGAAATATGACGGTTATATTGAAAGGAATTTCACAACCCAGCAGGGTTGGGGACATGCTAATTTAGCTGGCCAAATGTTACAAGCATCTTAGCATGTGGGGTGTGTGTGTGTGTGTGTGTGTGTGTGTGTGTGTGTGTGTATACATGCATGCTGAGGCAGAAGACAATCTTAGCTGTTGTTTCTCAGGTATTGTTCACTTTTTTTTTTTTTTTGATACAAGATCTCACTGATTCACTGACTGGCCAGTCCTGGGGATCTTCTACCTCCTCGGGGCTGGAAATACCACATACCACCATACCTAGCACTAAAAAAACACATAGATTCTAGTTTTGAACTCAGGTCCTTATGCTTAGCAAAGCAAATACTTTATCAGCTGAACTATCTCTCCAATCCCCACCACTTACTCCTCACAGTAACCCTGTGTGTGTGTGTGTGTGTGTGTGTGTGTGTGTGTGTGTGTGTATTCACCAGTCATCACTATACCAGTCTTGGCATGCTTGACACCCACAAGACAATAACTAACAAGTGTGACATGCAATATTAGACTGAGCAGAAGGTTCTCTGGCTTCATTCAGGACCCTGTACAGAATGATGACATCGCTCTTATTTTTATGGTTCACAGTTGGCAAAAGTGACATGTTTAAATAGTTAATTATTCCTTTCAAAACATTCAATTTGTACCAGAGGAAAATCTAGCAATTGAAATAGAATATAAATTCTATGAAGACACAGATTCAAAATGGGTTCCAGACACCTAGTCCCTACCTAATACACAAAAGCAGATACTTTATAAATGTTTGCTGAAATAGTGAATAAATAAATAATAGATTAATGACAACAGTGTGGATTCAAATACGCCATTTGAATGTAAATTTCTTGTGTGTACACATGTTGGCAGCAAGGGGCCACACTGTCTATAAGATCTTGGAATGAACTGTGAGATGAGCTATGGAAGGCCCAAGAAAATCTTTTGCTGTTCAGCAAGCAGGATTAGATGGCCTCCCTGGACTTTTCAGCCCTAATATTTGGTCTCAAAACTCTGTCCTTCATGTCAATCTGAGTTTACACTTGACAGTTGTCCCTGAAGCCTCACTTCCTACTGTGATATTTAAGAGACATTCTTTCCTATAAACATACAGATTTTCCTAAACTAGCAGGCACCAAAGGAAATTCTCTGAGTTCTTCAAAACTGAGAATCTTATTCTAATCTAGAAAACCTTCCTTCCTACTCCTGTTTTTCTCACAAGGCCAAACCCCCAGAGCAGCCACCACAGCAAGCCACATGTTGGAAATTTCCATGGTAAAAGAAAATAAAATAGACCATAACCATTTATAGTCCATGGTCTCCTGTGCTCAATCATATTATATAAATCGACTGAGTAACTGGTGATTGACACTTAGAAGCACTTTCCTGAGGTGTGATTATGTAGAACTTTCCATGTTCACATTTTAAAAATTTATCAGTTGTAATTGTGTAAAGGGCAAGTCATCTTTATTTGGAAGATGGATGCTGGAGAGATGGCTCAGTGAGGAAGAGCACTGTCAATTCTGGCAGAGAACCCAATTTGGGTTCCTATCACCTACTTGGCATCTCATAACCATCCATAACTCTAGTTCCAGGGGAATCTGATGCCCTCTTGTGGCCTCTGCAGACACTACATACATGTGCTTAAAATACATACATGTAGGCTAATCACTTATAAAATAAAAATAAATAAATCTTATTTTTTCCCTTAAAGATGAATCTGTGCTGATAACATATTTCAAAACCCAAAATCTAAAAAGCAACAATCTTCATATAATTTCTTTTTATGTGAAAGGCCTTACAAAACTATAAAACTGAAATCACATTGAATCACTCTGTTACGTTCCCCCTTGTTGTATTTGATGAATTGTTTCTAATGTAGCTTCTTGTTACCTTTGTGTGTCTGGCTTTGATTCTGGTCTTCTACAAAGCTGAGAAGAGAGAGTGATGGCAGGCAGGCAGGAAACAGAGACATCTTTGAAGTTGGAATTGACACAAGCCAGAACAGAAAGTGAGACAGAAGGAAGGGCCAGGCCCTGGAGATGGCTCCGTTAGAACAGGAAGCAGCCCCCACTCTTCCACGCTGGTGAACCTCAATTTGTGCCTTGGGACAGGTTCTTTTCTTCTATTTTCTGGATGATTCTTCCCTTTCTCCATCTTCTTACTTAGGCAAATGTTTCCAGCCTTATACAAAAGGCCTCTATTCATGGTACAAACTCACTCATGCTGCTCAACCAAACACATCTTATATCTTTTTAATTCTATTGTGTAGTCTGAAGGCTAAAGTCTTTATAAAGCTTTATTATTCCCACAGTGAGAGAGAAGTCTTATCCTTGAACTTGAAGGCAGAAAGGAAAACCAGGTGAGACAATTAGGCCTCTATAGGTGCCTCATTATCTCAGCTAAGCAAATGGATGGGTTTTTAATGATTCTCTACCATTCTCCAGCATGAAGTCTGGGTTTCATATTTATTAATACTTTTATAGTTGACCTTCAAGCTGGTTGATAGATTCCCACAGCAATGTTTAACAATAAGAAATAAATCACTCTAGCTGTCAACGGTGAGTTGTAGATTGTTCCTCTTCCACCTGCCCTTTTCTTTTTTCTTTTATTATTTTTAATTTTTTTAATAATTTATTTTTTGAATAAAGTCATATTTTTTATCCATGTATATCCTTGTTCAAGCTCCCTTCCCCATCCCACCCCTTCCAGTCACTCTCTCTTCTCCCCATCTCCCCATCTACTCCCCAGCAAGAGCAGGAGGTCCCAAGGTCCCAATATGGCTCAGTCAGCATCCACTCCTGGCAGATCCAGTTTCCTCATCCCAACATCAAGACTGGGTCAGGTGTT
The DNA here is from genome assembly GCA_004025045.1 of Sigmodon hispidus. Lineage (NCBI taxonomy): Eukaryota > Metazoa > Chordata > Mammalia > Rodentia > Cricetidae > Sigmodon > Sigmodon hispidus. The sequence continues at coordinate 19,215 of PVIH01023165.1, forward strand.
CCTCTGGAGGGAGTGGGATCCAAGGTGCTAGTCCAAGGTGTTTCAGATCTGAAACTGTTCAGTGGTTGTGGTTTGCAGCTTGGACATGTTTTGCTTTTTGCTTTTTTGTTTAGAGTGCACTAATGAGTGAGTACATCCCCTGCTTATCATTCTGGGTTTGTGATACCTCGCTCAGCAGCCACCTGCCCTTTACTGTAGCAGTTATTATTCCCCTAATTGCCACTAAAATAAAAAAAAAAAGGATTAGTATGAACTATGTTAGAAATAGTACAATGTGGGCTGGAGAGATAGCTCAGCCATTGAGAGCACTGACTCTTCTTTTGGGGGACCTGAGTTTGATTCCCAGCATCCACATGGCAGCTAACAACTGTCTGAAATTCCAAGATCTGACACCCTTACACAGTTATACATGCAGGTAAAACACCAATTTACATAAAATAAAATTAAAAAGTAATAGTACAATATATTTGATATTAGAATGAGAGAAAATGAATAAGGACCTAAAGGAAAAAATTGTTCTCTAAAATAACTTTTAACTAAAATGTCTATGATTCTGTACCTGATGTTTATAGATCCTGGAAAATGTGGGCCAGCATTTACCAGTAAAGCTTCTATACTAATTGACTTTGTTTGTTTTTAAAGTAGTTATTGTTTATTTTATTTATGTTATATGTATTTGTTTGCATGAGTTTAATGTGCATCACTAAAGTACAAGAGAGACCCAGGGAGACCAGATGCCCTGGAACTAGAGTTGCAGGCAGTTGTCAGCCTGCCATGGAGGGGCTAGGAACCAAACCTGCAAGATCTGTAAGCTTGCTTAACCATTGAGCCATCTCTTCAGCCCCTAATATTCTGTTTTCAAGAAACCACAGGTACAGGAAACTTGCTATATTTCATTTTCTTTCTGTAATAACTGTCTCCCCTCATTTTGTGTTCTTTTTGTATTAACCAGCTCTTCAGATATATGCACAGTCATGCTGGATGTGCCTAGGGTTTAGATAGCTTTAAAGCACATTTTAGGACTTTAAAAATATTTATAGAAAAATGAGGAGAAAAACATTTTTAAAACCATCAAAATGTTATATATGTATTTGAGACAGAGGACACAGTTTTGGGAGTGACAAAAAAAAGATGAGGGTATTTCAATAAACACTATTTTATGGGAACACTCACAAATTTGAGTCCTTCTCTTACCAAAATACTTTGTTGGTGAAAGTGTTCACATAAAACATAAGAAAAATCTAAGATGAACTTGCATACTTATTACAATAGACAATTGTATTAAAGTCAAATAATGGGGCCTGGTGAGGTGGCTCAGTGGTAAGGACACTTGTTGCCAGGCTCACCTGACAACTTGAGGTCCACCTCTAGGACCCCCCACAGTAGAAGAGAACTGACTTCTGCAGGCTGTCCTCTGACATCCAAATATGTGCCATAGCATATGTATGCCCTGTCACATGCATACACATACACACAACAAATAAATGGGAAAAAGACTTAATAAGTTAAAATCCTTGCTAAAAGTCTAAGCAGATCCCTGGGAGATGACTTAGTAGTTAAGAACACTGGTTGCTTTTCCCAAGGACATGGGTCCTATACCCAGCACTCCCATGATGGCTCACAACTGTCTGAAACTCCAGTTCCAAGGGATCTGACACCCTTTTCTAGTTTCTGCATGCCCTGCACACATGTGGCACACACATACACACATACACACATGTAAACTCCCATGCACATAAAATTGTAAATGCCTAAGCAAAGACCTCTGGGTATTTTTCCAAAAGGAAGCAGAAGACCAAGGAAAATGTCAGAATGAATTTTTTTTCCAAAATGCAAAAAAAAGGAGTTATGAAAGTGGGAAATTGCAGTCTCATGAAATCTAAAAGTAGCTAGAGTTATTATACCATTCCAGTATGTACTTTGACTAAAAATTTCAGCTTTCTTTGTCTCCCCAATGTTAGAGATAATGCATAAGAAATTGCCTTTAAAAAAAAAAAAAGAGGAGGAAGAAGAACTGTGTGTGTCTAAACAGAACTTTCCTGGTTGTAAAATTATGAAGAACTTGGAACACATCACCAAGACTAAGACAACAGCAGAATTCTTTCCCTGGATGCTCTTCAAAATAGCACAAAGAGCCATCTGGATCCCTTCCGGAGCAGAGGGTATCCGTCTGTACACTTGTAAGATGCCTGCTCATTTCGCTATGGCACACAAGTGTCTAAGCTTGCAGGATTGATCCTGGCACCCCACAAGCTGTCATGCATTTGGACTTTTTATTTCCCCTTTTCTGCAGTAAGGCAAATCCCAATCTGAGTTTAGCACTGCAGACTTTTTCTCCTTATTTCTTTGCTGCCTTGCCTGAGATGAGCTACAATGTCTCCCTGAAGGAAGCTGTGTTACATCCTGTTCCCAGAACAGCAGAATCTTGTTCCTCATTGTCGGCACTCTTTAATTAGTGTTTGCTTGTGCCTCTTTGGGCTGTAGCTTCAAGATGGAGGCATAAGCTCTGTAAACTCACCATAATGATGGTCAGATGTGGAACCCAAAAGTTTACCGGCTCCCAGACCAGGATGGTTTAAGCCTAGTATATTACTTTTCTCAGTGACCTGAAAAAATACCCAAAAGAACAACTTAAAAAGACAAGAATTATTATTGTTCACACTGAGGATTTGTACAGTCCATCATGGTGAGACAACAGAGTGGTGGGAAATTGGAGGCAGCATTTCATCTTTAGTCAGGGAGCAGAAGGAAATGAATGAGGGTACTCAGCTACCATTCTGTCTATTCCCTCCAGGACCACAGCCCATGAGTGCTGCCCCAGATGTAGGGTGGTTCCTTCCTACCTCAGTTACCCCACCAAAAAATTACCACACAGACATGTCCAAAGATTGTCTTTTCTGTGAGTCTCAGTCCTGTCAGGCCGATGGTCAATATTAATCACCACACCTCTCCTTAGAGACATGGCTTATGTAGGATCTCAATAGATTCATCACCGCAAGACAATTTTTTACTGCCATTTCAATGAGGAAATTCAGGAATAATGAGCCATATGACTATAGGCTTAGTCAGTTACCTAGGACCGTAAAAACTATATAATATGTCTAAACTATATCCTCTTCAGAATAAAATAAGGTGAAGGCAGTTTCATTAATATCAGCTCCAGCAGCATGCAGACATGGACAGGCTATCACAGGGAACCTGGGAAGTATGCTGTTCTTCTTTGAAGCCAAGTTCCAGTGCACAAACACACAGGACAGACCTCCACTGGGGCCATGATGGTAGAACAGGTACTCCTCAGTCCCAATTATTTACATAAAAGAAGCTAATAGGGGTGGGGAGCTGGAGAGATGACAGCTAAGAGCACTTAACACTTGATGCTCTTGAGGAAGACCTACGTTCCTTCCCCAGCACCCACATGATGACACACAGTCATCTGTAACTCCAGTCCCAGGGGGATATAACACTTCTGACCTTCAAGGGCACTGTAAGCATGTAGTGAAATAACATACACAAAATGATAAAAATTATTTTTAAATTCTTTTTTAAAAAGCTAATGGGTAAATGAAGACCATCAACTTTATTTTTAAATGTTTCTTATTTTTGACATAATTGTAGTATTGTTTCATTTTAATATCAATAATGGATGCCTTTTCTATAATTGAAGTACTCATTTTACTTTCATAGTTTTCATATGACTGAATCTACTTGTAAAATCTTGCATAAGTCACTCTAAACACAGCAGCAAAAAAACCCAACAACTGTTTGTTTTCTCTCCAATTCTTAGGCATTGACTTGACCTGGCTAAGTAGTTCTCCATTTGTGAATGTCCATGAAGTTACAGCGAGATGGATTTAGTTATTAATGTCATCTCATGAGCATCCTTCCCCATGCGTCTGAGCCCTAACTCAGCAAGGTAGTCAGAACCTCACCATTCTGCCAGCCAATACCATGTATGAAAAAGTCTGTGTATGCAACCTGGGCTTTCTCATGAAGCAAACTCTGAGTACTGAGAGCAAGAAGGGGCAAGAGCAAACTGCCTCTGGTCTTTGCTGTCACATAGACCTGTGTTTACATTGGATAATGACAGTTTTAAAGGGACAAGACATAGATGCCACATCTTAACAGGAAATAAAAGATCATATACTATAAGCCTGGGAGGAGTTGGGAAAGATTTGTATGGACATCTCTACAAAACATACTGTATGCAAAGGGTTTCCAGGAGATGCAGAGGAAAAACAAGAATATTTCAAATGTTCCTTGTAACTTTATCATTTTTTCTAAATAGGTGAGATTAGGGTAGATTTAAAAAAATATTTAAGCAATAAAGATCTCAAAAAAGGTTCACAGAATTGCATTAGTCCAAACTAACTTCTAAAAATACAGAAGAGTACTGATTGGCTTCATTCTCAGTGACATTCATTCAATTCCAGCCTTCAATTTGTATCCTCTAAACACCTATCTTTATCTCCAAAATGTCACCCTGACTTTTCATCTTCTTTCCCCACTGTCCATTCCTGACCCCATCTGAGTTTGCCTGCATAACTCAAAGCAGCAAATTCAAGCGAGAAAATGTTTTGCTCAATTCTTATGCAGTGAAAGCGCAAGTATTGATGAATAGAAAAATACCTTTTTTCTCTTTAATCGCAGGATGGAATGTTAGACCACAATGTTTTAAGTTCATTTTTCAGTAGTTTATGACAAATTCCATCTTTATAACAAAGAAATTGCCAATGTAAAAGTCATTAGCCTTTCCCTATGTGGCCAAACCCCTGGATTCATGATGCATCCTAAACCAGGAGTGAGGAGAAAGCCTAAGAGATTCCATGAATTCATGTCACTGCACCTTCAAGAAGACACAGTAAATGACAGAGGGTCCTTCAGTAGCTATAACTGTCCTCAGGAGCAACAGTGAAAATATCCCTGAATATGTATTAGACTTAGAACTAACTTTCAATTCCTTTATATGAATTTCAATTCTGGCAATGAATTATAGGTTTCAAAAGAATTTGTGCCACTATTAATTTGAGTGTAGAAAAGAGCAGTTTGGGTTGGTTAGAATTGGTTCATTTCTTCAAAATGAATTTTAACTTTAACTATACTTGGAACCACCAGAATTTGCATTTTGGGGAAATAAGGAAGCCTAAAATTGTCATCCATGGGGTATTTTGTACAAACACTCTATTCCCAATTACACATTCAAACTCACATTCAAAGCTCCAGAGTGCTGCATTCTGGGGAGGGACCTGACAGTAATGTAGTTCCAGTAAAGAGGTGGATTGGAGTCTGTGGTGATCTGGGGAAAAACATTGGCCCCCAAAGGGAGTGACACTATTAGGAGATGGGGACTTTTCGTGAGAAAGTGTATCACTGTGCGGGAGGACTTTGAGGTATTTTTCTCAAGCTTCCCTCAGAGTGACAGACAGTGGACTTCCTGTTGCCTGCAAGATGTAGCGCTCTCACCCATAGCTTCCGGTTCCGCTCCTGGGACAAGTGCTGTCTGCAGAGTCCCAGCACACTCTGGAGCAGGGGCGGATAAACTCTGCAGGTCACCAGACCCTCAGCACCTGCTGAGGGAAGCTGCACGGCTACCCGCCTCCACCTCCAACTGAGCAAGCCAACATCTGCAGGGGTCTCTGAAGGACAGACTCAGACCGCCCAGAGGTGAGGAGGGGTCACCAGGCCCAAGCGACTTTATCCCAGCCTGGGAGGGAGAGTCGAGCTCCCATAGCTTCCCGTTCCGCTCCCGGGACAAGTGCTGTCTGCAGAGTCCCAGCACACTCTGGAGCAGGGGCGGATAAACTCTGCAGGTCACCAGACCCTCAGCTCCTGCTGAGGGAAGCTGCACGGCTACCCACTGCCACCTCAAACTGAGCAAGCCAACATCTGCAGGGGTCTCTGAAGGACAGACTCAGACCCTGACCAGAGGGGTGACAGGAGGCACACAAATCCAAGTGCCACAACTGACCAGGAGTCATCTAATTGTGAACCACTGAAGCCATGGGCAAACGTCAGTGCAAAAAATTACATAATAATACAAAGGACAACATGGTAACTCCAAAAGAGAGTGGTGATCTTACAAATACAAGACCTGAACTGAGCAATGAAGAGGAAACAGAAGGAAGCAACACCAAAAATTCCTTTTTGATGATCATTGAAGCTCTGAAAGAAGATATGAAAAAAAGCCTTAAAGAAATAGAAGAAAATACAAACAAAAAATTGGAAGAGATGAACAAATCTGTGAAAGAAACATGCCAGGA